>JACXGI010005061.1:0-49445 GCA_016801175.1 Esox masquinongy | reverse complement strand
CAGAGTAGTCAGGGACAGGCGAGAGGTCAGAATACCGGCGGACAACAGAAGTACAGGCAGGGCTCAGGCAGAATAGTCGGGAACGGGCGATCGGTCGGTGCACGGATAGGCAGGACGAGGAACTGGTGAACGCGAGATGTGGCATGTAAACATGAACCATTGATCTGGCAGGGGAGAAGTGGCAGGGAGTTGTATTAATATGCGTGCTGATGAGGTGACTGGGGACAGGTGTGTGATTTGGTGATTGGTGACAGGTGTGTGATTTGGTGTGCACTGAGACTCAGGGGCGCGGGCGCCCTCTGCTGCGCGCTCGCGGAGGCGGGGACGTGACACATACATTACTTAGATCTTAATGAGGTCTACTTAAATCCAACTCCAGTTTACAGACACAACATATGAGTTATTATCAGCATAATCATGCTGTGATGTCAGAAAATAAAAATCCAGGTTCTTTTTACACCTGTTGGAACAGAAAGTACATTGTTTTTTATGACATAATGAGTAACACAATGTACAAAGTATGGCATTAGTTGAATTTATATGGTAGTTTCCAGTTACACCCTCTTTTTGTCAAGGAAGACAACGCCTCCACATAATTTTTCTCACTCCTGACTACAGGCAAAAACTAAAGTATGAACCATTAAGGGTAATGACAGTGCAACACTGATCTGGGCAATCAGAATCCATGCCACAAAACTGTTTTGACCAGGCTGATTGAAACATTTTAGGGGAGGCCTCTGCTGAAAGCATCAGAGACTTGAATTATGTCACCAGGTTTATCAAGAAATTTGACCCACCACCTTCCTTTATGTTTAACTTCAAAACATATTATGAACAATATTTTTTTCATTACATAAAATACATGCAAACCACCATTGTCCCCGTACCAAAGAAACCTTCCATCACCTGCCTGAACTGACTACAGTGCGATAGCACTGACCTCCATCATCATGAAGTGCTTTGAGTGGCTGGTCAGAACTCACATTTGCTCCAAACCTCCTGACACCTTCCGGACCCCCTTCAATTTGTTTACCACCCCAACAGATCTATAGACGATGCCATCGCCCTGACGGCACACAGCACCCTCTCCCACCTGGAAAAGGGTAACACATAGGTGAGGATGCTGTTTGTGGACTACAGCTCAGCATTCAACACTATTGTGCCCACTAAGCCTGTTCCCAAGCTCAGGACCCTTGGTCTTAACACCTCCATTTGCAACTGAATCCTGGACTTACTGATGAGCAGACCCCCAGGTGGTGAAAAGTGGCAACCTCAACTCCTCTGTACTGACCCTGAGCATCGGAGCCCCCCAAGGCTGAATACACAGTCCTCTTCTGTAGTCCCTGCTCACAAATGACTGGGTGGCCACACACAGCTCCGAGCATCATACTTCACAGCGTCATACTTAAGTATGCGGATGACACCTCCATCCTGGGTCTCATCTCCAACAACGATGAGATTGAATACATAGAGGAGGTAAATGACTTGGCAACATGGAGCCAGGAAAACCTCTCTCTCAACGTCTGCAATACTCATATGGAAATGTAATAAATGGCAGTATATGTATGTAACTTATATGTCTTATATGAGCATATATGTTGTAAACATATATTTGGTTTGATCAACACATATGTGCATATATGTCAGAATATACAAGAATTTGCCATTTTTATATATGTCAGATTGAAATATGTAATTAACGTACACTGCTGTGCTCAAAAGTTTGCACCTTGGAGAATTGGTAATATATGTACCATTTGTAAAGAAAACATGAGTGAGCAGGCAAAACATGTCTTTTATTTCTTATGGGATTCACATTCAACTGTAGGTCATAACAGAATGGCACAATCATAAAACAAAACATGGCAACAAAGAAAAAAATTAACTGACCCCTGTTCAAAAGTCTGCATACCCTTAGTTCTTAGCGTGCAATCATCTGTAATAGTTTTCTATGAGGCTCCGAATTCTTGCAGGTGGTATAAGTCATGCAAAGTCTTTGGTCATTTTGCATGAACTACACGTTTGAGATCTCCCCAGAGCGGCTCGACGATATTAAGGTCAGGAGACTGTGATGGCCATTCCAGAACCTTCACCTTTTTCTGCTGTAACCACTGGATGGTCAACTTGGCCTTGTGCTTAGGGTCATTGTTGTGCTGGAAAGTCCAAGAGTGTCCCATGCGCAGCTTTCGTGCAGAAGAATGCAAATGCCATCGCCCAGTATTTTCTGATAACATGCTGCATTCATCTTGCCATCAATTTTCACAAGATTCCCCATGTCTTTAGAGGTCACACACCCCCAAAACATTAGTGAGCCACCACCATGCTTCACAGTGGGGATGGTATTCTGTTCACTACAGGCCATGTTGACCCCTCTCCAAATACAGCGCTTATGGTTGTGACCATAAAGCTCTGTTTTGGTCTCGTCACTCCAAATTAGAGTGTGCCAGAAGCTGTGAGGCGTGTCAAGGTGTTGTCGGGCATATTGTAACCAAGCTTTTTTGTGGCACTGGCGTAGTAAAGGCTTCTTTCTGGAAACTTGACCATGCAGCTCATTTATGTTTTTGTCATTATCGTTGTATTGTGCTCCTTGAAACAACCACACCATCTTTTTCTAGAGCAGCCTGTATTTCTCCTGAGGTTACCTGTGGGTTTTTCTTTGTATCCCAAACAATTCTTCTGGCAGTTTTGGTTGAAATCTTTCTTGGTCTACCTGACCTTGGCTTGGTATCAAGAGATCCCAGAATTTTCCACTTCTTAATAAGTGATTCAACAGTACTGACTGGCATTTGCAAGGCTTTGGATATCTTTTTATATCCTTTTCCATCTTTATAAAGTTCTATTACCTTGTTACGCAGGTCTTTTGAGAGTTCTTTTCTGCTCCCTATGGCTCAGTATTTAGCCTGCTTAGCGCATCCACGTGAGAGCTAACAAACTCATTGAGTATTTAAACACAGACACTAATTGCAATTTAAAAAGCCACAGGTGTGGAAAATTCATCTTTAATTGCCATTTTCATGTGTGTCACCTTCTGTGTCTGTAAGGCCAAACATTCAAGGGTATGTAAACTTTTGATCAGGGCCATTTGGGTGATTTCTGTTATCATCATGATTTAAAAACGAGCCAAACTTTTTATTTTTAATTTTTCCCCCTTGAAGATGTCAGTTTGTTTTTCAATTGTATTGTTCACATTATAGGTCACATTAAAAGTGGAAAAAGTTCTGACATGATTTATCGTTGTCTCATTCTTTTACATCACAAGAACCTGGTATTTTAACAGGGGTGTGTAGACTTTTTATATCCACTGTACATCATCACATTTTAATGTATCCATTTGTAGGCACTACAACAGTTACATTTATAATATTTAAGTTAACATTTCTACGTTCTCTTGAATTGCGGCTAGTCTCTATTTTTATTTAAATTTTTGCTTTATATCTTTATTAATGCTTACTGCGTAGATGTCGCATGCCATGTCATAAGAATTTCATTGTTGAGAATAAAGCTATGTTATTTGGTGCAGTTGATAAATAAAAGACTTTGACTTGGAGCTTTGGAGGAACAATGGAAAAGTTGTTTAAAGGTTGATACTCTTTTATAACCAGCATATTAGGAATTGGCAATCAATATTTTTCCAGGTTCTCGCATGCAAGAGAGGTCTTCTTTGTTTACACCTATCCAGAATCATTCACACCCTTTCAAGCTTTTTGAGGCAATGTACAAAGTATGGCAGTCATGTAAACAACTGTAGATTTCATTTCTACTTTATCAAGCTCTGTAACTCCTTCCAGCTCCATAAACGAAATCAGAGAAAACAGTTGTCGTTGTGAAGTAACTTAAACATCTCACATTGGCACCATAACAATCTACAAGCACTAGCACTTATCAGTGAGTTTATACGCCTTCCAGGTCAGTTGTCTGGCAATTGGCAATGTGGAGAATGTGGTTACTCTCTGAGGCAAAGATCACTACACTGGAAAAGATGGTAAATCGATTAAATTGTAATTGATGTTAAATTCTCAGGCTGACTAACCTACCCGAGAGATCTGAAAGCATAAACCAATATCTTTTCTGCAGAAGTGGCTCCCACAAGCCCTGGGATAAGATACTCTCCCTGTCATAGAACGCGCTCACCAAATTGCTGGTCAAAAAAACCTGGCCCACGATAGCTCATTATGAAGTTGCTTAACTTCCAGTATAAGATGTGGGTGCAGCGGGCTGAAAAATCTAAGGAGAACATAATGTGTGGAGTCAGGAAGCTGTGGTTCTACAGTGACTTCCGATCTACTTCGAAAGACACAGTGCTTCACTGATGCCAAATGGCAGTTCATGAGCCTTAAATGGGAATAATGAATATCTAAGAGTTGTCTAAGTTCATAATTGTAATTGTTGGAATGTCTATGCATGCAACTTTCGATCATGGATTGCAGCCTTGGAGGGTTACATTGCCCTCCCCCCACAAAAGTGATTTGATAGAACTTTATGAAATAACGATCATCTATGTGAAAAACAAATACAGCGATAACAGAGTTGGGGAACCCTAATAGATTGTGGTACATACCATGTACATTTTATGTGCTAAATGTCAGTTGCATTTTAGTTGACATTTTCTAACATCTCTAAAGATGGCTCACTGAGTTATACTAGTGTTAGTAGTGTAAAACCTTTTTGACAGCAGTACCTGTATTTACCTTTTCTCGCTTTGGATTTTGTACGGATGTTTCTATTAAGCACCAGGTGAGCCAACTACAGTGCTCCAAAAAATTAAGGAAACACGTAATCATCACAATCTGTCCAGCTAGGAAGCATAAGCGATTGTGAATCAATGTCACCTGTTTTGGTGCAAATGAAAGTCACAAAAGGTGCACTGGAGGTGCACAACAGCAAGACAACCCCCAAAAAGGATTCCATGAGGGTCCATTAGGGCCCAACATCCTCTATTGGGACCTGTGCTCACAGCCCAGCCCAGAATTACACAATGTACAGTAAAGATTTTTATCTTTAATATATATCCTTCATCGAGACCTGATGTGTGATTTAAGTGTTCCCTTAATTTTTTGGATAAGTGTAGCTTACTATGCAATTTCCCTTCTATTGACTTAACACTATTCAGTATGCTTACATGACCATTCTTTTTTAAAGAAAAGCACAGTTTTTGTCCATTAAAATAACATCAAATTGATCATAAATACATTGTAGACATTGTTAATTTTGTAAATGGCTACTGTAGCTGGAAATGGCAGATTTTCAATGGAATATCTACATAGGCGTAGAAAGGCCCATTATCAGCAACCATCATTCCTGTGTTCCAATGGCACATTGCGTTTGAGGAGGGATTCCTGCTGCCACCCCCGGAGGGGTGGGACGACGAGCCCCTGCCACAACCCCCTGCTCCTGCTCCCGAGGCGGGGCCGCTGCCTCATACTATTCCCGAGGCGGGGCCGCTGCCTCATTCTGTTCCCGAGGCGGGGCCGCTGCCTCATTCTGTTCCCGAGGCGGGGCCGCTGCCTCATTCTGTTCCCGAGGCGGGGCCGCTGTCTCATTCTGTTACCGAGGCGGGGCCGTCGCCTGCTCTCCCTGCTCTGGCACCTGGTCCTCTCGACTCTCCGGCTCCTGGTCCTCTCGACTCTCCGGCTTCTGGTCCTCTCCATGCTCCGGCACCTTGTCCTCTCCATGGTCCTGGTCCTCTTTGTGCTCCTGATCCCCCGCCGGCTCCTGGTCCTCTCCGTGCTCCTGATCCCCCGCCGGCTCCTGACCCTCTCCGTGCTCCTGACCCGCCGCAGGCTCCTGCTCTCCCCCTGATCCTGCTCTTGCTCCTGCTCTCCCCTGGCCTCCGCCGGCTCCCCCTGATCCGCCTCCGCCGGCTCCCCCTGATCCGCCTCCGCCGGCTCCTGATCCGGCTCCTGATCCCCTGCCGGTTCCAGGTCGGTGCACCACGGTGGAGCCTCCGCCTGGTCCTGTTCCCGGTCCCCGTCCCGAGGCGGAGCCTCCGCCTTGGTGCCCTGCTTGCCCTCCCCTTTGTTTTTTTGGCGCATCCGGGTGTCCGCGCCTGGAGGGGGGGGCACTGTAACGGTCCCAGCCGGATGGGACCATTCCCCTTCGTGTTTTCTGTTTGTCCTTGGTTTGTCATGGCCTTGTTTGGTCTTTCCTGTTCTCGTTTCAGTTAATCAGTTTATTCCTTTCACCTGTGTTTAGCCCCCACTTGTTTCTGTTCTCCTTGTTAGTCTGTGTATTTAGTTCAGCCATTTTCTCCCTGTCCTTGTCGGTCATTGTGTTGTTCATGTCACGTTCCATGTTCCCGCGTTTCGTTTTTGTTTTGTATCTCAGTGCATGGCACTCGTTTTTGGTTTTCCTGCGTTTGCCTCCGTCTCCCTTAAATCGTGACAACATGGTATCAGAAAGAAATTACGTGGGTAGCTAGGTCTACTTGTAACATTGCAGCAATGCCTTAAAACGTTTAGTTAATTTTCATTTTATTCTATTTTTATTTGTACATTTATATTTTAATAGGGTATTTTTATTTGATGCCCGAAGGTAGTAGCCTGACTTTTATAATAAGTTATCATTTTGATATTATCCTTTATCTTAAAAAACAGACCCATAAAATATATATTGAATATATATATACACATTAAACATGATAGTACTGCAATGAGAAGAAATGTACCATCACATGCTAGTTAAATGCTGAGTGCTAAATATTTCATCATGTGATTTGCAATATCTTTACATTTAGCCCATTAAAGAATACATGTTTTGTTCCTTTTTGGCTGTATGCTGATAAGGCTTGTTTTGTTTAATTTTATTGGATTCCAAAAATGTTGTTGAAAAATGCTGAACACTTGATTTTCTTGGCTTCGATAGTGTCTTGGCAGCCAGTTGGAAATGGTTTACTATTTCATTGTCGTATACAATTAATAATAGGCTAATAATATAGTCCTACTTGTTTGAGTGTAAACATTTTGGTTAAAACATTTATAGATTATTTGAAATGATGATTACTTATACTGTATCCTCGTCCCTTCTGGTTGCTAATAAAAAACAGCTAGCCTTCATTAATATACTATATGACTTGGTTATTTTAAAACAAAAACAAATACTCAAGATGGCCAACGTTATCACAGAATTTATGGATTATGTTTGAATTATGACTAAACTAAAAAATGAATGGGTTGAATTTGGAGCTGCAATTTTTTTTCCTGCGAGTGAAGAGAGGTTTTGAGCAGAGCGATGGAAAAGACATGGAGCAGAGCGTAACCTTCCCTTCGAGAACAATGAGCAAGAGCTCTGCGCACATACTCTGCCTCCTATCCTCCATAAATTGCTCTTTTAACAACTAGGTGTGAATCTAACAAATTTATATCTTTGCTTAATGTGGATACCAATTGGGTATTTAGTTGTTTTCATTTTAATAACATTTTTGAGTTGGTAACTTTTTATACCCTCTGTATATGTAGAAATACACAAGATACTGCAATGTTTTCCCATGGCGTGGAGAAGTTGTTTCACTGGATCGAGTGGCCTTACCGTTTGCCATGTCCGCATTGTTTTAGGTTTGGTAAAACCTTGTGTAAATGGATGAACATTTGATATACAGATCCAAATGCAGAAGTTACAACAGACAACTTGATCTCGCAACCATTCAAGTTTAATAGAGGCAAAAGCCAGGGCTGTCCTCTCTCTCCACTGCTCGTTTTGTTAGCAATAGAACCTTTCGCAATCTGGGGGAGTCTCTTTGGAGTATTTTCAGGCTTTAAAGTAAATAAAACCAAATCCTCTATTCTCTTCCTTAACTCTTTCGATGCCAATGGATTAAATACGATCTCAGTTGGACACCGTAACTGTCCAACTAACACAACTGAACTTTACAGACTGTCAGTAAAACTGTTGCATGCAAGTCAGTTATACTCCCACTCTCCCCTCCAAAAAGACAAATTACAACAAATCTCTTAACCCTTTAGACCCCAATTGAATTCTAGAATGCTACTGTAGATTACTGAGAATTCTCAAAATAAAGAATATTTTTTCACACATTTCAAACAAACAGATATAGCACAAAAACTAAGAAAAAATAAAAGATACAAGTTAACTTTGTTTTCAAGAGCAAATTATCATTAATTTGACACCACATCCATGTAACTTCGAAAAATATAATTTGTTTTCTCCCATTTTGTAGACTCTTGCAGACCTCTCACTTTTCCTACTCCTCTCCCTCTGTGAGTGCAGCACCCATTTGCCACTGCACAATTTCTCTAATAGCCCGATAGACTAACCAGATATTAAACTAACTTCAGCATGCAGCAGGGGTTGTTTCTGTATGATGGACTGGTAGAAACAAGATCGAACATCTAAGTTTGCATAACAAAACACTGGGACTCTTTATGGGCGAGACTGAACAAGCAATCATTTGCGGTAGGCACAACTAACGTGATCATAAAGTAACTATAAGGCACACACAAGACATTGCAATTATGTGTCGGCAGATGCAGGACATCATCATGATCAAGTGACGACGTCATCTGCAAAGCATATTACTGGCTCCAATCTTGGCTAGCTAATGAAAGTGACAGCTTGTTTGCTCACAAGAGAAACAAAATTGTGTCCAGAAAACTTTTCTATAGTCTGACATACGAACTGAACCGCACAATTAGTTGTATAGTTAGCTATTGCAGTTTGCATATATGAATGAAATTGGAAGAAACACAAAAAAACATTCAACTAGTTAGCCAACTACACAGCTATATACTGCAATGTTTTCAATTACAAGACTGAGCAAGTAACCATTCGAGCTCCACAGCTGATGCGCTTGCCTGTCAAGCTATCGTTTATCTAAAAGATATTATCAACATTTCACAGCATCAAATATAGACAACACCAAACATACAGTTGTGCTCATAAGTTTGCATACCCTGGCAGAAATTGTGAAATTTTGGCATTGATTTTGAAAATATGATAATGCAAAAAAACTGTCTTTTATTTAAGGATAGTGATCATATGAAGCTATTTATTATCACATAGTTGTTTGGCTCCTTTTGAAATCATAATGATAACAGATATCACCCAAATGGCCCTGATCAAAAGTTTACATACCCTTGAATGTTTGGCCTTGTTACAGACACACAAGGTGACACACACGTGAAAATGGCACTTAAAGGTAAATTTCCCACACCTGTGGTTTTTAAATTGCAATTAGTGTCTGTGTATAAATAGTCGATGAGTTTGTTAGCTCTCACGTGGATGCACTGAGCAGGCTAGATACTGAGCCATGGGGAGCAGAAAAGAATAATAATGGAACTTTATAAAGATAGAAAAGGATATAAAAAGATATCCAAAGCCTTGCAAATGCCAGTCAGTACTGTTCAATCACTTATTAAGAAGTGGAAAATTCAGGGATCTCTTGATACCAAGTCAAGGTCAGGTAGACCAAGAAAGATTTCAGCCAACACTGCCAGACCAATTGTTTAGGATACAAAGAAAAACCAACAGGAAACCTCAGGAGAAATACAGGCTGCTCTGGAGAAAGATGGTGTGGTTGTTTCGAGGAGCACAATACGACGATACTTGAACAAAAATGAGCTGCATGGTCAAGTTGCTAGAAAGAAGCCTTTACTGTGCTAATGCCACAAAAAAGCCTGACAACACCTTGACATGCCTCACAGCTTCTGGCACACTGTAATTTGGAGTGACGAGACCAAAATAGAGCTTTATGATCACAACGATGAGCGCTATTTTTGAAGTGGGGTCAACAAGACCTATAGTGAACAGAATACCATCCCCACTGTGAAGCATGGTGGTGGCTCACTGATGTTTTGGGGGTGTGTGAGCTCTAAAGGCACGGGGAATCTTGTGAAAATTGATGGCAAGATGAATGCAGCATGTTATCAGAAAAAACTGGCAGACAATTTGCATTCTTCTGCATGAAAGCTGCGCATGGGACGCTCTTGGACTTTCCAGCACGACAATGACCCTAAGCACAAGGCCAAGTTGACCCTCCAGTGGTTACAGCAGAAAAAGGTGAAGGTTCTGGAGTGGCCATCACAGTCTCCTGACCTTAATATCATCGAGCCACTCTGAGGAGATCTCAAGCATGTGGTTCATGTAAGACGACCAAAGACTTTGCATGACCTGGAGGCATTTTGCCGAGACGAATGGGCAGCTATACCACCTGCAAGAATTCGGGGCCTCATAGACAACTATTACAAAAGACTGCACACTGTCATTGATACTAAAGGGGGCAATACACAGTATTAAGATCTAAGGGTATGCAGACTTTTGAACAGGGGTCAGTTAATTTTTTTGTTTGTTGGCATGTTTTGTTTAATGATTGTGCCATTCTGTTATGACCTACAGTTGAATCCCATAAGAAATAAAAGACATGTGCTTTGCCTGCTCACTCATGTTTTCTTTACAAATGGCACATATATTACCAATTCTCCAAGGGTATGCAAACTTTTGAGCACAAATGTATATCTGCAGTGTATTTGTTACTCACCACGACATAATTATCGCTTTCAAAGAGCAAGGATGTTTCCAACTTCACATCACCAAACAACACAGAAACCGCTTTGGTGCTAGCATTTTGAGTTAAGAAATTATAAAAACTAAAAACAGTCAGCATACCCTTTTTCTGGTTTCTTATTAAGAACAACATCCACGGGAATACAGTAACACATTTTTATCAGGTAGATTTTGTGATATTACAGCCCTCTGCGGCCATTACATAATCTAAAGGAAGGCCGTCGATGGCCGCTGTGGGAACTAAAGGGTAATCGACACCACTTTGAAGGGGGGTGCATCCATTGTAAAATATGGGGGCCTGCTCTACTATTTTACTGATTCAGAGATATACACACAATAACTACATAATTATTAATGTAATAGGTTATGTGTAGTAACAAAATAGTACATTTTTGATGGTAGTGAGTCACACCAAAATTGGAAGTCACTAATGGAAAGGCAAGACACTCGGCTTTCAGCAGACACCATGTTTACCCAGATAGGGTCTACCGTTCTCATATCAGACTGAATTTAATTATGTAACAGAGGTACCCCAGATATGGGGTTCTTACATTGAAGTGAACAAGGACTGCACTATGTTGTAAAACACCCTTATGTAAATGCTGTAGATGGGTTTAAATGCTTAATCATTAAGATTCCTCCAGATATCAATGCCCACGGCACCCATATGCGTTACTACTAGGAAGCATAACAAACACTGTGAGTAGATGGGCTCCATTATTGGATGGAATTAAATGACGATCCTTCCTAAATTACTTTAATCTATTTCAGTAAGTTCCCCTAGCTCCACCACTATATTTTTTTTCTAAGATCAAGAAACAAATATCTAATTTTATTTGGAATAACAGAAAGTCAAGACTCTCTCTTCTCTACTTACCATATAATACAGATGTTTTTTAGATCCCAAACTTCCGGTGGCACTACTGGGCTGCCCTAATTACAGCCATGATGTTTTGGTTCTCAGAGAAGTCTCAGTTACCCCGGCACAGATAAAGACGCTGTCAACAAAAGTTACCTCTTACTGCGTTCTTATGTTCTGCTCTTGTTGAGAAATTGAGGAATTTTGTGACTAAATCTTTTTGTGAAAAATACTTTCTTGACTGGAATGAAATGCAGCAAAACCTTAATGCTTCTCCTAAATACTCCAGGTAAAAAAAAAAGACTATGGGGTTCAAATCTGGGCAAGAAAAGGTTAAAATTATGGATCTATGTATGTAGTTATAAGGGACTTGTGTCCTTTGGTGATCTTAAGACTAAGTTTGTTCTACCCCGGAAACATTTCTTCAATTATTTGCAAGTAGAGTACGGATTATTTTGTAAGAACTTTACTGGTTTAGTAAAATAATTTGGTATAATAATAAATAATACTGGTTTGGTCAGTCAACTGTACTGCACAATTATTAGCCATATCAAATTGTACCCAGAATTTCTAAACAAACAGCCGGAGGCAAGGCTTCTGTAGAATGATCTGCCTGTTAAGATGAGAAATGCAGACTCAGTGCAAACCTTTAAGTGTTAACTAAAGACTCTTTAGCAAGGTCTATGATTAAGTGTAGTCTGGCCTAAGGGTGTAAAGGTGAATGGAAAGGCTTGGATAAAATCTACCCTTGCTGCCTTTGCCACTGGGATGTCCTCTCTCCAATGCGATTCGGGGGCAGAGTCATTGGCATACTGTTGTTCTCAGTTGCTGTCCTCATGCAATAGGAGTGAACTCTGTGGGCGATACTTGGCCCTTTTCCAGGCTGGTTGCGGTTGGTTGGTGTCCGTCTGGTTGATGCTTGGAAAAGTGTGGAGTTATTACCTGCCTGTTGGGCCCTGTCTAAGGTTACCCTCGGAAAGAGCCACAGTGTCACTGAACCCCACTGTCTCAGCCCCAAGGTTTTACTGTGCAATATTATTGTGCCAGGGGAGTAGGGTCAGTTCTCCTTCTCCTTTGCAAATTTATGGAATGCACTCTCAAAATTTTCCTTGTGTCCTGCTCCATTTAAACTTAGGAGGACATGAGCCCTTAAACCACATCTCAGGACTATCAGGAGCAAAAGACTTGTGGTTATCCCTGTCCAAAGTCGTCTTGGTTGTGTTGCAGATCAAGTAGCTGATGGTACCTGACGATTTCGGCTGCCACTCCACTGACCATTCCTCCTCCCCGATTGTCCCTGTCCTTGCCCATCTGGTCATGCTGCTGACACAGCCCACGTGCATTTATTAATTATTACAATTTGTACTCTTAAAATGTTCACATGGCACAGCCAGAAGAGGACTGGCCACCTCTCAGAGCATGGTTCCTCTCTAGGTTTCTTCCAAAGTTTTGTCCCTTTTCAGGAACTTTTCCTAGCCACTGTGCATCAACCCTGTTGCTGCTTGCTCTATGAGGTTTCAGCTCTTTGGATGTTTTGTCACTTTGTGACAACTGCTGATGTAAAAGGGACATTATAAAGTATATTTGATTGATTGAGCAAAGAAAACAAATGATAGGAGACTAGCCTTGATGCATGAACTGCAGGAGGAGATTTCACTGGAGGATTAGACTGTAATACAGTTAGGTCCGGAAATAATTGGACACTGACACAAGTTATGTAGTTTTGGCTGTTTACCAAAATATATTCAAGTTACAGTTAAATAATGAATATGTGCTTAAGGAGCATTCTCTCAGCTTTAATTTGAGGGTATTCACATCCTAATTGGAGGAAGGGTTTAGGAATTGCAGCTCTTTAATATGTAGCCCCCTCTTTTTCAAGGGACCTAAAGTAATTGGACAATTGACTCAAAAGCTGTTTCATGGACAGGTGTGAGCTATTCCTTCATTATTTCTTCATCAATTAAGCAGGTAAAAGGTCTGGAGTTGATTCCAGGTGTGGCATTCGCATTTGGAAGCTGTTGCAGTGAACCCACAGCATGCGGTCAAAGGAGCTCTCCAATGCAAGTGAAACAGGCCATTGTTTGGCTGCAAAGAAAACAATTATAAATCTATCAGAGAGATAGCAGGAACATTAGGAGTGGCCAAATCAAGAGTTTGGTTCATTCGGATAAAAAAAGAACGCACTGGTGAGCTCTGAATCATAAAAAGGCCAGGAAGACAACAGTGGTGGATGATCATAGGATCCTTTCCATGGTAAAGAAAAACCCCTTCACAACATCCAGCCAAGTGAAGAACACTCTCCATGAGATAGGCATATCATTATCCAAGTCTACCATAAAGAGAAGACTTTATGAGAGCAAATACAGAGGGTTCACCACAAGGTGCAAACCATTCATAAGCCTCAAGAATAGAAAGACCAGACTAGACTTTGCCAAAAAACATCTCAAAAAGCCAGCCCAGTTCTGGAACAGCATACTTTGGACAGATGAAACTAAAATCAACCTGCACCAGAATGATGGGAAGAAAAAAGTATGGAGAAGGCTTAGAACGGCTCATGATCTGAAGCATACCACATCATCTGTAAAACACGGTGGAGGCAGTGTGATGGCATGGGTATGCATGGCTGCCAATGGCACTGGGCCACTATTGTTTATTGATGATGTGACAGAAGACAGAAGCCGCCGGATGAATTCTGAAGTGTATAGGGATATACTGTCTGCTCAGATTCAGCCAAATTCAGCAAAGTTGATTGGACGGCGCTTCACTTTACAAATGGACAATGACCCAAAACATACTGCGAAAGCAACCCAGGAGTTTTTTAAGGCAAAGAAGTGGAATATTTTGCAATGGCTTAGTCATTCACCTGATCTCAACCCGATCGAGCATGCATTTCACTTGCAATGGTTGCAATTCCTAAACGTTTCATATGATATTTTTGTTCAACACTGTTAAAGCTGAAAGTCTGCACTTCAATAGCGTCTCGGTTGTTTCATTTCAAATCCATTGTGGTGGCGTAAAGAGCCAAAATTATGAAAATTGTGCCAGTGTCCAAATCTTTCTGGACTTAACTGTATGTTTCAATGCTCAAATTCAAATAATTACCTCCCAGTTAAAATGATTACAGCATTCTGTAGGGATGTGTCATAGCATAGGGTCTGAATACTTATTTAAATGTAAATATCTCTTTCTTATTTTTTATACATTTGCAAAACTGTTTTTGGTTTGTTATTATGGTGTATTGTGTGTAGATTGATGAGTAAAAATAACTATTTTAGAATAAGTTGTAATGCGACAAAATGTGGAAACAGGGACGGGGTCTGAATACTTTCCGGATGCACTGTATGTCTATAAAATCTAGCAGGACTCTGCTCTTTTTGTTTGTAAAGTATTGATTCTCATTGCTATTTTTGTGTCAATTAGCATGCACATTAGGGAAATATATTATTTAAAATGCTCAAACCATGTAATTTCTTAACATTTGTAATTTAGTACTGCACCCGTTTTAAAAAGCCCACCTTTGAAAGTTGGACCACAAAACCAAAGAAAATGGGTCGACCCCAGCTATCCTGTTGTGGCCAAAAGGACAACAACATCTACAGTACCTGCCACTGGTGTGATCAAGCAATTGGCAAAAATAAAGGTCAGAGTAAATGCTACAAAATATGAGACAGCAAGCTCAATCAACCAGTACCATCATTGGTTTATTTATTTACTCTAAACAAAATTATGCACCCCTCTTGAGACTTTTCCACATATTATTGTGTTGTGGTCCAACCAAATGTCTTTAGAAGTCTCTATTATGTGATGTTTGAAGATAATTGGTGGCACCAAAGCTAATCTTGGTGTGTCATAGCAAATGGGGTGAATACATATGCAATTAATTATTTTAATTACTTTATTAGTTTAAAATATTTGTTTTGTATTTGTAATTAATGTTGGACAATTTGTATATTTTATTTTCACTGACATTTTAAGTGTAAAAGTGACTTGACTTTCGTGGCTGTTCAGAGGGCACCAAATAAAGAAGCTAGTTTACAGCACATACCTGTTCAGGCAATTTTATACAAATCCCTTTCTGATTTAAAATTGTACAGTGGTAATGTTTTCACAAAATATGAAACAGTGGTTGAAGATCCCAAGTTAGTTGCAAAACCAGAAGACCTGATGAGGGATTGAAGGGAGAAGGGGAAGGAGGGGAAGAAACGGATCAATAATCTTCTGGAAATAAGGTAGACAATGTTATTTACTTGACATTGATCCGTTGTCGCAGCGACAGAGCTTGGACTGATTCTATGTTGTTAACCTTTAAGCCTTAGTACACTCCCAAACGATGGGGGAGTCAACTAACAAGTGTACATTATAGATCGAAGAAGGTCATAATGCCTCTGTCAGTTCATGGTGCTCATGTATTTACAGCCCAGAAGAATGGTAAACATCAATAATATATTTATAAGGGTACATTTATCAAGCTCAGACCTATGTTTTGTTTCAAGCATTCCCACTGTGCTAAGCATGCCCACCGTAAGTAATTGCTGGTCAGGTCAAATCCCATTTGATCAGAAATTCCTTTTCCCCCTCAATTATGACAGAGCACATTTATTTCACATCTTCGTGTCTTTATCCAATCTTAGATCAGTGTTTACCACCTGGAAAAAAATATATATATTATAAGAGTGCTGGGGCAGTAAACAAATTGTTTGGTTATAATTTATGTAAACAAATTGTTTTGGTTGTTGGTTCTAATTTATGAGCCGACGTGGTGAAAAACCATGATTGCTGTATATAAAAATGTGTTCTTAGCATACAGGTTAAATAATGTTATAAAGTGATCTACATAGCTTATCTCTCTGAAGCTCATAGCACCCAGGACAGAATGAGAAGACAGATTATATTAGGGTTGGCACCTGGAGGGATATTTTAGCTTCAAGTTATGCAAGTGGCTTTAAGGAAGCATTTTGTAAGAATGAAATTAAACTGTCAAATGGAAAGGAAGGGAATAGAGAAGGTAAAAAATCTATTGAGCAAAAATAAAATAAAATATAACCATAGTATAAGTAAAGCAACACATACTTTATTTGTTGCTTTGCAAAAGAAGCATATGAACCTCTCTTTCTACTGAATAAAATGTTTGCATATTTTCCCCAAACAAACTGTACTTGAAAACAATGATTATGAACACAAACTATGGCAATGCTATGTTTATAAAGTAGCAAAGCACTTCAGAATAGCTTTGTGGCACTGTTAATGCAGCATGGTTTTATGGATTAAACACAATAAACAGAGTTCATACACATTTTTACCAAAGAATTTTCTAAACCTTTCCATGAATTCTCCATAGTTTTTTTTAACCAATTTCCATGACTATTACATTACTATTACAATATTACATTGTAAGCCCAAGATACAGGTGGAATTTAAAAATGCATGTCGACAAAATTAAGAATGAAAAATACTGTATCTGACAGTAAGATTCATACTAACATTTCATTAATTGTAAAAAGTAAATTGCAAAACAAAATGATGTTACAATAATGATTAACTGTAGGAGTTCAATTGGACAAGCCTTTTGGGAGTTACTCAATGATGGATATATGCATTTATTCATGAATAATATACAATGCTCAAAGAAATTAAGAGTACACAATCATCACAATATAATACCAAGTCAATTAAACTTCAGGGATATGAGTCTGTCCAGTTAGAAAGCATGAACAATTGTGAATCAATGTCATCTGTTTTTGTGCAAATGAAAGTGACAACAGGTGCACTGGAGAGACAACAGCAAGACAACCCCCAAAAAGGGAATGGTTTAGCAGGTGGTAGCCATAGACAATTGCTCTCTCCTTATCCTTCCTCACTGATTATTCTCTAATTTTGCGTTTTGCTAGTGTCCTTGTCACTACTGGTAGCATGAGGCGGTACCTGCAGCCCATTCAGGCTGCACAGGTAGTCCAGCTCCTCCAGGAGGGCACATCCATATGTGCTGTCACAAGAAGGTTGAGAGGAGTCTGGCTGCAGGGCTCGCTTCCGGCTCCACTGTGGGTCACTTCCGGTTGCAGGCTCCGCTCTCGGCAGAGCTCCACTGTGGGTCACTTCCAAAACTGATTTTTTCCTTTGTTTACATCCCATTCTCTGTTGTTTTTGCTACACATGACAAAGGTAGACAACAGCATGTGACTGATTAGCATTATCCAAAACATTGAAATAAGTCTGCATATGTTCGCCGTCAAAAAAGCTACCATTATCAATGTGTAAATCTAAATCATGCAAATTACCGAATGTTACACGTGTGGGTAGGCTATTTGTCATTTTAAAGGTTGGTGGCTAGCATTAGCTCCTGAAGTTTTATGGTAGTATTAACTTTTTTTCTGTGGATAACGTAAGCTAACTCTTTATGCATAACTGTGTGTTCAGCTTTATTAAACGTTTTTGTAAAGAGTTTAGCAAGGGCACAGGTCTGCATTCGTCTTCAGATGTCGACTATAACTGAAGATGGAGGAAGAGGAACTGGCAGAGGCTACACAGCTGTATGGAAAGCTTTGAGTTGAGGAAACAAGTGAGGCCCTGGACGAACAGTTTGTCCCCCATGACTTGATTACCTCCCATCTGCGTCCGAGGTACAATCGTTGCTGCTCCACCTTGTTATCCCGCTTGTACCTGTATGGTTGTTATCCAATCAGTCTGTGTCATTGGTTTTAAACATCCTCCCTAAATTTTGTTTGGGGGAGTTGTTTTGAGGAGAATTGGTTTTTGGGAGGAAGGTGTTTGTGTACCTTTGGTTGAAAGAGTTATGGGGTAAAGTACGTGTTTTTGGTTTGTTATCCTTCTGTATTCCATTTCTTTGTTCCATTAGTCAATCACAACTTCAAACTGCCCACTGTTATCTTTTTGTTTGCCTTGGGGAAAGGGGATTGCATCTGAGGTGTGTAGATAGGCAAGATGCACATGGGCATACATATACCCGTAGTGAGTCCTCAGTCTATAAACACTAGGTTAGTATCTGGGCAGGCCACCATCTGTATTTTATTTATTAGAGTGAGCGTGGGTGTTCCTATGTCAGTTTAGTTTTGTTAGGGGGGGTTGACTATTGTTTTATTTGCTTCTGTCCTGCCCGGCCCCTTTTCCCAAATTTTCCCAATTTTACTACTGTACATTATAGGAGATCAATAAACCTCCTCTGTTGAAAACAGTACTTTCAGTTGTCTGTTATCCATTCCTCCCTCCCATTCCTCTTCCTGTCAGAGCGTGTGTGTGGTTAGGCATGTTATGTCGCCTCTGTGGATAGTAGTGTCCTACGTAACAGTAGCATACTACTATTGTTGTGATATGCTGTGTTTGCTGATTAAAGCTCAACAGAACGTTTGATAATTTAGTCAATTTGTGGGTTTTTTTATTTGTTTTTTAATGAAGCACTTAAAAATTCACTTTGATTATCCTATGAAGAACACAGAGCTACGTTAGTGTATTTTTAGATAAGCCTTTTATTGACCCCCACCCACAAGGGCAAATGCAGGGGTTCCAGCAGACAGAAAATAGCTCAGACAATTAGAACCGAATATGAAATTGTGTTTAAGAATAAGAATATTTTTCTTATTAAATTCAGCTGATTGCAGTAAAATGTCATAGTATATTATTCTGCCTGTCAATAGCTCACCCCGTGGTGAGCTATTGATTAGGGGCCTTTTTGTGAGGTTTGCAAATGCTCCCCATGTTCACATGGGTTTTCTCCATAAAGAAACCCATAACAACATGCAGAACGTTCTCCTGTGCTGTCCCTGACACAACCGGAACTGGTCCCCGAGTGCGGATAGAAGAGGAGGCTGCTCACTGCTCCTGGCTGCCCCCGGAGGAAGGACAGCCCGAATGGGATAAACGCAGAATCCATTTCACAATTGCACACTGTGTGTGTGTGTGTGTTAACCGCTGCATGCGCTTCTATGCGTTACTTGCGTGACGATTAAACACTCCTAAATATTTCAAAGGGAAATAATGAATGAGAAGTGTTTGTTTTTTAGAAAGACAGGAATAGAGGCTTAAGCTCCAACTGTTCAATCAACAAGCTTTATGTTTTTCTATTAATGGATGTCGCTAGGCTTATGGACAGAGCTTATGTGCGTGTAAATAAGATACTGTAAAAAGTGCGTGTAAATAAGAGACTGTTAGGCTACTAGTATAATTATTGAATTGATGTACAGTGTTTTGTTACACGGGCATAGATACCCACGTTAAATGCTACATAAATACAGTTGCATTGCATTACATTTGTGCTCAAACGTTTGCATACCCTTGGAGAATTGAAAATATATGTACTATTTCTAAAGAAAACATGAGTGAGCAGGCAAAACACGTCTTTTATTTCTTATGGGATTCACATTGAACCGTAGGTTATAACAGAATGGCACAATCATAAAACAAAACATGGCAACAAAAAAAAAATGAACTGACCCCTGTTCAAAGGTCTGCATACCCTTAGTTCTAAATACTGTGTATTGCCTCCTTTAGCATCCATGACAGCGTGCAGTCTTTTGTAATAGTTGTCTATGAGGCCCCGAATTCTTGCAGGTGGTATAGCTGCCCATTCATCTTGGCAAAATGCCTCCAGGTCATGCAGCCTTTGGTCGTCTTGCATGAACCACAGATTTGAGATCTCCCCAGAATGGCTCGATGATATTAAGGTCAGGAGACTGTGATGGCCATTCCAGAACCTTCACCTTTTTCTGCTATAACCACTGGAGGGTCAGCTTGGCCTTGTGCTTAGGGTCATTGTCGTGCTGGAAAGTCCAAGAGCGTCCCATGCGCAGCTTTCGTGCAGAAGAATCCAAATTGTCAGTCAGTATTTTCTGATAACATGCTGCATTCATCTCACCATTAATTTTCACAAGATTCGCTGTGCCTTTAGAGCTCACACACCCCCAAAACATCAGTGAGCCACCACCTTGCTTCACAGTACATAGTGCTTATTGTTGTGATCATAAAGCTCTATTTTGGTCTCGTCACTCCAAATTACAGTGTGCCAGAAGCTGTGAGGCGTGTCAAGGTGTTGTCGGGCATATCGTAACCAGGCTTTTTTGTGGCATTGGCGCAGTAAAGGCTTCTTTCTGGCATCTCAACCATGCAGCTCATTTTTGTTCAAGTATTGTCATATTGTGCTCCTTGAAACAACCACACCGTCGTTTTCCAGAGCAGACTGTATTTCTCCTGAGGTTACCTGTGGGTTTTTATTTGTTTCCTGAACAATTCTTCTGGCAGTTTTGGCTGAAATCTTTCTTGATCTACCTGACCTTGGCTTGGTATCAAGAGATCACCGAATTTTCCACTTCTTAATAAGTGATTGAACAGTACTGACTGGCATTTGCAAGGCTTTGGATATCTTTTTATATCCTTTTCCATCTTTATAAAGTTCCAATACCTTGTTATGCAGGTCCTTTGACAGTTCTTTTCTGCTCCCCATGGCTCAGTATCTAGCCTGCTCAGTGCATCCACTTGAGAGCTAACAAACTCATTGACTATTTATACACAGACACTAATTGCAATTTAAAAAGCCACAGGTGTGGGAAATTCATTTTTGATTGATATTTTTACGTGTGCGTGTCACCTTGTGTGTTTGTAACAAGGCCAAACATTCAAGGGTATGTAAACTTTTGATCAGTGCCATTTGGGTGATTTCTGTTATCATTATGATTTAAAAAGGAGCCAAACAACTGTGATAATGAATGGCTTCATATGATCACTATCCTCAAATAAAAGACAGCTTTTTTGCATGATCAGTCATATTTTCAAAATCAATGCCAAAATTTCACAATTTCTGCCAGGATATGCAAACTTATGAGCACAACTGTAAAATAAAAAAATATATGTTTCGTAAGCAACCCACAGTGGAGCTCGATTGAGCACGGACCCTGCAACCGGAAGCGACCTACGGTGGAGCCCTCCAGGCAGGTTCTCTTGAGAAGGTTTGCTGTGTCTCCCAGTACAGTCTCAAGAGCATGGAGTACCCGATGTCCACTAGTGGGACCGGTGCTCACAACCCAGAACCATGCAGGTCCACCATTGGCGCACCGTTCTCTTCACAGATGAGAGCAGGTTCACACTAAGCATGTGACAGACGTGAAAGAGTCTGCATATATGCCATGGTGAATGTTATGCTGCATGCAACATCCAGCATGACCAGTTTGGCAGTGGGTCAGTGATGGTCTGAGGAGGGATATCCTTGAAAGGTTGCACAGACCTCCACGTGCTAGCCAACGGTACCCTGACTGCGGTAAGGTACCGGTATGAAGTCCTCAGACCCATTGTCAGACCTTACACTGGTGCAGTGGGCCCTGTTTTCCTCCTGGTGCAGGACAAGGCCCAGCCTCATGTGGCCTGAGTGTGTAGGCAGGTCCTGGATGACGAAAGCATTGATGCCATTGACTGGCCCTCAAGTTCCCCAGACCTGAATCCAACTGAGAACCTCAGGGATGTATCGGTGCATCCAATGCCACCAAGTAGCGCCACAGACTGTCCAGGAGCTCACTGATGCCCCCAGGACATCATGCAGACACTCATGGCTATAATTCAAGCAAAAGGTGGTTCCACCAAGTATTAACTCATGGCGGTGTTCCCTTATCCAAATAAGGCAATATACTGTTAAAAATAATGAGTTTTTAAAATTTTATTTATACTTGGATATTGTGGGTTACTGTGTGTAAATAATGCCGGAAAAAGTCTTATTTTTTGTTTTCATTTCAGGCTATAAGGCAACAAAAGGTGAACATTTTGAGAGTGGTGACTTTTTATAACCACTGTAGCAAAATTAGTAGCTCATAGATTAGCATTAGCTAAGATACACAGAGCTCTCAATTTGCAAATATGTATCTGGAGGGCTGACCAATGTTTTTCAGTAATCTCCAAATGGTCTAAAATGTACCCAAACTCTGACATACTAAACATGTACAACATTGCTAACATTTGATTTACATTCACAACCGTATGAACTGACAAAGTTCAAAAAATATCATAAAAGCTAACACAAGTAATATCAACTATAAAGGCATTCAACATTCTATAACTGTTTTCTGTTATGACACAGGTCAAATCAAAAGCTTATTATTGTGTTGTTGGACTTGTTAATTCTGACCCACAAAGACTGAAAAGCTGAATACATTCTAACAAAATTGTCAGACTAGTTAGTATAATGTTAGTTTTCAAAATTAGCAGCTGCATCCTCCCACTAGCGCCTGCAATTTCAACAGCTAATGAAAAGGAGCTATTGCAGAGAACACATGCTGACAGCTAGGCAGAAGGAACAGGAGGTGGACAAAATAAAAGACACACATAACATACAGTGGATATACACACCCCTGTTAAAATGCCAGGATCTTGTGATGTAAAAGTGTGAGACAAAGATAAATCATGTCAGAACTTTTTCCACCTTTAATGTGACCTGTAACGTGAACAATTCAATTGAAAAATAAACTCAAATCTTTGAGGGGGAAAAATAAAAAATAAAAAACTTACAATAACCTGGTTGCATAAGTGTGCACACCCTTAAACTAATACTTTGTTGAAGCACCTTTTGATTTTATTACAGCACTCAGTCTTTTTGGGTAGGAGTCTATTAGCATGGCACATCTTGACGTGGCAATATTTGCCCACTCTTCTTTGCAAAAGCGCTCCAAATCTGTCAGATTGCGAAGACATGTCCTGTGCACAGCCCTCATCAAATCACCCCACAGATGTTCAATTGGATTCAGGTCTGGGCTCTGGCTGGGCCATTCCAAAATGTTAATCTTCTTCTGGTGAAGCCATGCTTTTGTGGATTTGGATGTGTGCTTTGGGTCGTTGTCGTGCTGAAAGGTGAACTTCCTCTTCATCTTCAGCTTTCAACAGATGCCTGAAGGTTTTGTGATAAAATTGCCTGGTATTTGGAACTGTTCATAATTCCCTCCACCCTGACTAAGGCCCCGGTTCCAGCTGAAGAAAAACAGCCTCAAAGCATGATGCTGCCACCACCATGCTTCACTTTGGGTATGGTGTTCTTTGGGTGATGTGCAGTGTTGTTTTTGCGCCAAAAATACCTTTTGGAATTATGGCCAAAAAGTTCAACCTTGGTTTCATCAGACCATAACACATTTTCCCTTGTGCTTTTGGGGGACTTGATGTTTGTTTTTGCAAACTTCAGCCGGGCTTGGATGTTTTCTTTGTAAGAAAAGGCTTCCGTCTTGCCACCCTACCCCATAGCCCATTCATATGAAGAATACGGGAGATTTTTGTCACATGTAGCACACAGCCAGTACTTACCAGAAATTCCTGCAGTTCCTTTAATGTTGCTGTAGGCCTCTTGGAAGCCTCCCTGACCAGTTTTCTTCTTGTCTTTTCATCAATTTTGGAGGGACGTCCAGTTCTTGGTAATGTCTGTGTTGTGCCATATTTTCTCCACCTGATGATGACTGTCTTCACTGTGTTCCATGGTATATCTAATGCTTTGGAAATTCTTTTGTACCCTTCTCCTGACTGATATCTTTCAACAATGAGATCCCTCTGCGGACCATGGCTTTTGCTCTGAGATGAAACTAAGAAAATGTCAGGAAAATCCTACTAGAACAGCTGAACTTTATTTGTGATTAACCAGAGTCACTTTAAATGACGGCAGGTGTGTATTGACTTATATTTAACTTGAGTTTGAATGTGATTGGTTAATTCTGAACACAGCCACATCCCGTTATAAGAGGGTGTGCACACTTATGCAACCAGGTTATTGTAAGGTTATTATTTTTCATTTTTCCCCCTCGAAGATTTCAGTTTGTTTTTCTATTGAATTTTTCACATTATAGGTCACATTAAAAGTGGAAAAATTCTGACATGATTTATCTTTGTCTCATTCTTTTACATCACAAAAACCTGGCATTTTAATAGATGGCTACAGTGGATATAAACATTTTATATCCACTGTGTCCACGTCAAGGACCTAATAAGGAGTAGGGCCAATCTTTTGCCTTCAGCTCCAATCCTTTTTGGAATGCTATCATTAAAGTCCTAAACTATGTGTAGCGTGATACAGCACCATTATTCAACATGAAAATATTCCAGTTCTTTGAAGCATGAAGGAGGTGAAGTTCCCATAAGTTTTCAATGATGTTCAGATCTGGTAGTTGCGGAGGCCTTGGAAGGCATTTGACTTCATCCTGGTCTTTATTAAACTACCCTTGAATTTGTTGAGCAGTGTGTATAGGAGCATTATCATCAAGGAATACTGGAACATTGCTTGCACCATAGGATGTATCTGATCCTGTAAAATGGCCTAATATTCCTGGGCCATCATACGACCATGCAAAGCAATGACTCCTACAAGTTAGCTGCCCATACCATTATGGATCTCCCACCATGTTTAATAGATGGCTACAGACTTTGTGGGTTGAAGGCATCCTTTGGCTTTCTCCACACATAAACCTGTCCAGAGAAAAAAGGTGAACGATGACTAATCTTTGTGCACTGGATACAAGTGTTTTCCTAATGAAATCCCTGCCATAAATTTCAGCTTCAGCTCACAATGTACAGTTTGGGTTGAGACTGGTGCTGATTCAATTCAGTGGTAGTTTTTGAGGCTGTACTTTTGTGGAATTGAGCAACTATCCTGTTAAGTGTCCATCTATCCCTATCAGTCAACTTCAACTTGTGACCACTCTTCCTCTTTGCCAACGCAATTTCTTCATGTTATATGTCATGGAGCTCCGCCCCCTAGAGGGGCTTTAGCTCCTAGTGGTTTACCCTGGCCGCGTTAGCGGCCGTACTGAAAACTCATTATGCACGATGCAACAGCCAATCAGGGCACGCCTGCCCCTATATATGACCCGTGAGCCCAGAGAACGCCCTCCCTTTTTATTCAGCAAACGCTTGCTGAGTTTACTGTTACTCATTTCTATTGCTTCAGCCTGAGAATTTTTGTCGTCGGCATTCTTTAGTTCGACGTCTCACCATGAAGAAATTTTTCGCCGCCGCATGCAGTTGCACCGACCTGTCACCGGATCAGAACTCTCATCGTGCGTGTGTTTCCTGCCTGGGACCGGCCCACGCTCGTGAGGGTCTCACCGACCCCCCGGGTTGCTCCTCCTGTGCTACTCTGTGCCTCTCTACACGTGTAGAGAGGGCAAACTTTTTCGAAGAGGAGGTAGACGTCTCCGCTGCGTTGAGTTCCAGCAGCAACGACGACCACATGTCTGAGGAGGACGCTCCGAGGTCGGACCCGTGGGTTGTGGTGGCGGGTCTCGTGCTTCTCCCTCTCTCCTGTGCGAAATAGATGACGACCTCTCTTCTGCTGCTTCCTTCCGCCCGCCCCCTCTCCGCGTGGAGTTTGCGGGCATGATTGAGAGAGCAGCGCTACGTATACAGCTGGCCCTGCCTCCACTGCCGACACCGAAGGAACCTTCAGACATGTCCTTCGGCTCCTGGGCGGAACGTGTCAAACCGGTGAACTCCCCTGCGCCTGAGGTCCGCGGTTTTAAAGCTTTCGCCGAGGGTTCCTGGTCCGCTCCAGCCTCTGCAAGAGCTCCCGTCAAGTCCTATGCCACCTTCACCAGAGTCGACGGTAGGCAGACTCCCATCAGCTCAGCCGTTCCTCCTTTAGAACCTGAGCTGGCCGCGCATTTCCTGCCTTCCTGGGGCTGGTCAAGGAAGAAGCCTGCCCTACCATCCACCAAGGACCGCTACACGGGGCAGTCATGGGATAAAGTCTACGTTTTGGGATCACAGGCCCTGGCCGCGGCGAACAACGTTGCTCTCCTCGCGTCGGCGGCTTCCCACGTTTTAAGCCGTTCACCTACTCCGTCGTTGCGTGACGTCGAAGAGGTAGCCGGTAACCTAAAGGCTATTCTCCATCTTAACCAGGCTCAGATGGTTTGCGCCGGACGCGCAGTGGCTTCTTCCGTGGTCGGACACCATCACCTGTGGCTTTCTCTCTCCTCCCTACGCGACGCCGATCACGCACCCCTCCTGAACGCACCACTATCCCAGGAGGGCTTGTTCGGTGTGCTGTTCACACTGCCATTGCGTCTTTTAAGAAGACAGACGAGGGAAGGAACTATCTCGTCACCTTCCTTTGGCCAGCCGCTCTTCTCATTCGGCCGCACATCCTTCTTCTCATCGCCCGGGCTCCTCTGCTAAGCGACGCCAGCGCCGCCAGGTCTCTGCTGCCGCCTCCTCTGCTGCCTCGGCGCCTCCTCCTCCTACTGCCGCGGCTCCTGCTCCCCCTACCGTGCGACGCAGGCAACCCGCCCCCAGACTGGATCATCCGTGGCCGTCTAAGAGACCCAAACCGTCCTGACTAGGCGTGGAGCGGGCTGCGAGTGGCAACGTTGCCCTCACGGCCCCCGCCTCTTCCTCCATCAGCAGGGTAAGGGCCGAGTCTGACGCGCAGATTCGACCCGACCATCTTTTCCTTTCAATAAAGAAGCTAAACTTTTCTTGGGTGTAAGTTGTGCTTCTGTGCAGACTCAGGCGGTGTCTGAGCCTGTTAATTCACTTTTACCCTTTGCATGCTCTAGTTTGCCTCCTTCGGTGGCTGTTAGAGACTCAGCGAGCGCTCTCTCTGTCTCTGTGTCTGCCCCGTTGGATATGAGCAGTGGCGCGAACGAGAGGCTTTTCCCTCGTTCTCGCCCTGTAGCCTGCAGGGATTCTAATGTTTTTGCTTGTGCACATTCTATTCCGTTCCCTATTCAGTGTAAGGGTAAGAGCGGTGTTAACTGTCTCCAGGGTAGTGAGTCTTTTCAGGGAGTTATAGGTATAACTACTCTCTCCTCCCTACCCGCCACCTCTCATAAACATAAGCGCCGGCTAGTGGGTTCAGAGGCGTCTCTCATTCCGCTGCCCGCCAGTCCCGAGCGTGTTCGCTCTCAGAGTTTTGCCCGGCACGACCGTGTTGACATTCGCTCGCTTTCAGTGAAGCGTTCGCTTATGCAGATGCAGGGCTCCTCTCTCTCCCGCCTTTCGCGGATTAACAAGCGTCCTGAGAGTTCACTTGAGGTTACAGGTGTAACCCTGGTATCTTCTCAACCTGCTCGCTTTGATGGGATGACACACCAGGTAAAGTCGCCGGCTCTCACCTCCTTCCCACTACCTGTTTCTTCTGATTCCTCCATTCCCGTCTGTACTACTCGGCGTCTCCATGGCAACGCGTCCCCACTCAGGGTGCAATGTCAGTGTATGCAAATGCCGGGCTCCTCTCTCTCGCAGCTTTGTATGAGTGAGAGCGCTGTTTGAAATGAACAGCGGGATGGCTCAGTGGTTAGTGCGCTTGGTTCTTGCTCTGTAGACCCGGGTTTGCCTCCCGATGCGGCTCAGAATTTTTCTCCGATTTTTTCTCATCCCTTTCTCTCTCTGCCCTCCTTGGGCCGTGTCTCTTCCTCTCCGGTCGAGCTCGGCGGCGGTAGGGGCAGAGGGGGAATTCGAACTCTTTCTGGCCAACGCCCACCAACTTCATGCTCTTCCTCTCTCAGAGCATTATTGG
This sequence comes from Esox masquinongy, assembly GCA_016801175.1. Lineage (NCBI taxonomy): Eukaryota > Metazoa > Chordata > Actinopteri > Esociformes > Esocidae > Esox > Esox masquinongy. The sequence continues at coordinate 21,588 of JACXGI010005061.1, read as the reverse complement.
GAGTGGCGTCAGCCCTGTACAATGTCAGCCTGGTTCGATCGAATGATCAGACTGGGTTATCTAATCCAGTTTCGCTCAGCCCCACCTCCCTTCTCCGGTATAGTGGAGACGGTGATGTCATCGCCCGACAGAGTGTCTGCTCTACTGTCAGAGGTGACGGACTTGTTGAGCAAAGGAGCGATCTCCGAGGTCCCGGAGGATCTCAGGCAGGACGGCTTTTACTCCCGTTACTTCCTGGTTCCCAAGAGAACGGGAGGAGTGAGGCCGATCTTGGATCTGCGCAATCTGAATGCGCACGTAGCCAAACGTCCGTTCCGTATGCTCACCACCACTCGCCTGCTAGAAGCCTGCCTGCCGGGAGATTTCTGTTCAAGCATAGACCTCAAGGATGCTTACTTCCATGTCCCGATAGTGTCAGAGTACGTTCAGGTTTTCAGAGACGCCTCTCTTTACGGATGGGGCGGTGTGTGTCAGGATCAGGCTGTCGGTGGCGTGTGGCCTCCCGGCCCTCGCCACATCAACCTGCTGGAACTGGACACGGTCTTATTGGTGCTGACGCACTTCTCGGACCGGGTCAAGGGCTGCGATGTCCTGATTCGCTCAGACAACCGGGCCACGGTGGCTTACATCAATCGCCAGGGGGGAATCAGGTTTCCTGCTCTCCACTGGTCGGCGAGACATCTTTGGCTATGGGTGCATGCCCACCTCCGCTCTCTGACTGCGACGGACATTTTGGGCCATCTGAATGTGGGCGCGGACATGATGTCTCGGGGCGGCCTTTATCCCGACGAGTGGCGTCTTCACCCAGACATCGTCTCCCTCATCTGGCAGAGGTTTGGGGAAGCCCAGGTGGACCTATTCGCTTCCAAACAGAACACACACTGTCGCCTGTGGTTCTCCCTGTCCCAGATGGATCGCCCCCCTCTGGGGGTGGACGCGTTTGCGCACCACCCATGGCCTCGAGGCCTCCTTTACGCATTTCCCCCGCAGCGCTGCATAGCACGTCAAGGCGGAAGGGTTTCGGGTCATCCTAGTGGCGCCCGATCGCTCTGCGGCTATCTGGTATCCAGAGATGATCCAGTTGCTAGCGAACTGCCCGTGGACGGTCCTGCTCAGACAGGACGCACTGTCCCAAGTGGAGGGCTCGATCCTACACCCTCCATCGCTGTCAGGAACTCTCAGGGTCTGGCCCCTGAGCGGGTCAGGCTTTTGAATAGAGGTCTGTCAGCTGCGGTTGTCTGCACCATCCAGGGTGCTAGGGCAGCATCTACGTCCAAGGTGAATTCCACCTGCTAGAATATGTTTGTGTCATGGTGCACGCAGAGGTTCGTGTTGTCCTGTGGAGGAGATCCTGTCATTTCTGCAGTATCTCTTTGATATGGATAGGTCTCCTTCGACCATCCGTGGCTATGCATCGGCCATCTCTGCGTGTCATGAGGGTTTTTCTGCAAACACTGTTTTCAGCCACCCTCTCCTCCGCCGCTTCCTTTTTGGTACGCGTCGTCTGCGCCTGGTGACCAGGCTGGGCGCTCCGCAATGGCATCTGGCCAAGGTGCTGGCCGCTCTCTGTGAGCCCCCATTCGAGCCTTCGCAGCAGTGTTCTCTTAAGTTGCTCTCCCTTAAGACTGCTTTACTCATCGCTTTGTGCTCGGTCAAGCGGGTGAGTGACCTCCGCGCACTTTCGGTGCGTCCGGGCTGCCTTACTATAAAAGAGGACTTAGGTTCTGCTACGCTGAGACCTAATCCTTCTTTCATACCCAAGGTTATCACCAGCTCATTTTGATCTAGGACTATCAATTTACAGGCCTTCTTCTCTCCTCCGCACGCACGTGAGGAGGACGAGAGGCTCCACTGTCTGTGTCCGGTGTGCGCTCTCGTTCTTTACATAGAGCGCACCAGCTCTATCAGACTGACTCCCCAGCTGTTTGTTTGCTATTCGGATTCCCGGGTGGGTCGCCCTCTTTCTAAGCAGCGTCTCTCCCACTGGCTTTGTGACTGCATCACTTTGGCCTACGGGGCGTCTGGTTCCGTGGTTCCGGATGGCCTCCGTGCACACTCCACGCGGGGTGTTGCAGCCTCCTCTGCCCTTTTCCACAGGGTCAGAGTAGATGACATTTGCGCTGCGGCGTCATGGTCGTTTGTCCTTTGGCGTTTGTCCGAAGGAGTTTTAACTGGATTGAAGATTGTCGTCGCGCTCCAGATGTTGCAGATTACAGAAGCTGTTTATCTTTCAAGTTCTTGATGTGTCATAGAATTAGACTGCCACCAAATAGCCTACTAGATTAGCTAACAGTCATCAACATGATTGATAATAGAAGATTACCTGAAATCACTACAGGTAGATTCAACTATTGACATTTAAATATATCATAATGTTAATGTTCCCAAGAGTGCACTTGTTGATTTTGTCTTGTGAAAATTTAGGAATGTTTAGTATTTTTAAAATCAGACATTTCCCAAAAGAACATACAAATTTATTTATTTTCATTGTCAGACCTGTGAGGTACATGCAAGGTATAAAGGGTAAACTGCTTGCCTCTGCCAGCTTGTGTGTAATTAATCATGGGTCTTAGTCGCTTTGATCTGAAAAAAGCTTTAATCTGTGGTCAGTGTTGTCAGAGTAGATTATTTACCAAACTATTACCATAACTGTCAGCCCAAATCTGAAAAATAATCTCATTGGTTTGGACAGATGTACTTCTACTGCATTATTGATACGGTCATTTCAGAGAGAAAAAGAGATCATCATAAAACAGATTTCAATTTACAAATGGAGATTGTCTGGGTCCTTGAGTCCAGGAAGTGAGATATACACTGTTCAGAGAGGAAAAAAGACATTTCCTGGCTTTTTGGGATCACCTCACCCATGGGCTTTTCTTCTGAAGATGAATCACCCATTTGAATGCACAGTTTTCCAAGTGTCTGCGCTAGCGCCCAGACTTTGACACTTCCTGTTGCTTGTACCAGGGTTGACATAGAAGGCAAGGCAGTTAGTGTATTAGCCCTTAAATGTACAAGCCAATTTACTGTATATACCAACACATAGCCCATTACTTTCGTAGCTGCTTCTCTAATGACCACATTAAATTAATATGAATCAGACTTGCCCCAAAAACAAGCTACCCTGAGTATAAAAGCATTTATCGTTTAGATTACTACAGATCGTTGCACCTTCCTAAAAGGTTGTGATCCAGATTCATACATTAACATACAGTGCCTCTAACAAGTATTCTCCCCCTGGACCTTTACACATTGTCAGAGTTGGGGAGTAAAGGATTACAAGTAATGCAGTGTTTGTAATCCGTTACATGTAACGGATTACAAAAAAAACCAGTAACTGTAATCCGTTACGTTACCAACAAAAATATTGTAATCGGATAACAGATACTTTTGAAAAAATGTATGATTACTTTTGGTTTACTTCAATTGAAAAAGAATAGGTGCGCGAAATAATTATGACACGTTGTATGTTTATTATTTAATGTTATAAAAACATCGTTATTTGAACCAAAATATGAATTGCGCGCCTCAGTTGGGTATGTGATCATCATGCGCGCAAAGGTGGACGCGCATAACCAGTTTAGTGAGGGAGGAAGCGCTAGTTTAAATTTCTCTGGATTTGGTTGGTTGGATGGCTGGTAAAAACAGAGTATATCTTCGATAATATTAGCCGAGTCATATAAAATGTGATTTAGTTATCTACTCGATGCATAATTCTCAGAACAATGATAGGCAATAGGCCTACCTGGTGTTATATCTTTTTCAAGTTTAAAGGTTTATTTGTCAAATGCACCGAACAACACAGCCAGGACGAGTTGCACCGAAGAACTTTTACAGGAATTGTTTAATAGATTAGGCAACTATTTGTTAGATATCTGTAACATGGTGCTGCCTTCAAGATAAAACGTTATATGGAATTTACCACATCTGTGGAGAAAAGGTGTGTTGGGACGCACTCTGCCAAAAGATGATTATTAGCATTTGACGCGGCCACATCAACTCTGTCCCTACAGGTAGGCCATGTGATTCTGCTTGCTTTGCATCTCTGAAAATTGTGTTCATTGGTTATCATTGGCTGCTGATGTCATTTACTTTAAATTAAGAGTGCAGGTTTATAATCACAGTTCTTCTTTCATTTGCGTTTTGAAAGTCCATCACTGGTGGCCATAATAATCGCAGGTTACGTTCGCGCGGGTAAGTCTTATTTCTGTGCGGGTGTTCACGATTGCAAACCTGCATTCGCGTGCCGGGGGTTATTGCAACATTTTGACAATGTTGGTTGTGGAGCAAATCGTCATACTACTGCAAATTTAGTTTATGCGCGAAAAGCTACGGATATCTTAATTTTTATATACGACAATGTCAATACCCTTTTCGAGTAATTGCCATTTAGTTTTCAATAATGTTTTGAAGCAATTAAAAACATGAATAAAACACAAACAACAGAACATGCTTAAGCATCATTAGATTTTTGGTTATGTTCAGATAAAAAGTCAAATTCTGGAAGATCAAGGTTTATTGGATTAGCTGGAATGACTGAATATCTGACAGACCTTTAGCGTGTGATGTAGAGATGTAGCCCAATCATATTGAAGTAAAAAGCAATGGTTTAGAAACCCATTTCCAAAGGCACTGTAGCCTACACAACCCATAAGGTAAAATGCGAATTCCGTTTTTGGCCCGCTATGTAAACTCTAACATTGATAGATCCCGAAAAAGGTGTTCAGTTGGTTATAGACTATTCCTGTTTGTTTTCCAATGCCTCTTAATATGAAAGTAATCTAAAAGTAATTCAAAGTAATCAGATTACGTTACTGAGTTTTTGAGTAATCAAAAAGTTACGTTACTGATTACAAATGTGGACCGGTAACTTGTAACTGTAACGGATTACATTTAAAAAGTAACCTACCCAACCCTGCACATTGTATTGTGTTATATCAGAGTTTTTGCCATTGATCCACACATAAAAAATTTATAATGTCAAAGTTAAAAATAAAATCCATAAATTGTTCTAAATTAATTTCAAATACAAAACAAAAACATTTGATTGCCTGAGTATTCATACCCGTTTATCGGTATTTGGTAGATACAGGTTTGTTAGCAATTACAGGCACAAGTCTCTATTGATAAATCTGTACCAGCTTTGCACATCTACACACAGCAATTTTTGCCCATTCTTCTTTGCCAAATTGCTCAAGCTGCATTCTTCAAGGACCTCTCTGTATACGCTCCATTCGTCCTTCCTTCAACCTTGACCAATCTTCCAGTCCCTGCCGTTGAGAAGCATTCAGACAGCATGATGCTGCCACCACACTGCTTCACCGTAGAGTGTTTTCAGGATAACATGCAGTGTTAGGCTTGCACCAAACATAGCACCTAAAAAAGCTCTATTTTGGTCTCATCACACCATAGAATCTTAAAATTAAATATCGTAGCTGTCGGACGGAAACCTTGTATCTCCATATTTTGTCATTTTTTTTTTTTTTTCATAAATCAATGCTATTGGTCAACCTTCATGTCTGTCTGTGGGTTTTACAAATATTTAACCAATGAAAAGTATTAAAAAGAGCTTGTAACTAAACCTCATAACTCCAACCCGCCTCCATCTCGAATATAGACGTTCCACGCACAGCAGAACTGAAGCTAAACAGTAACGAGGTGATTTTATCTGACTTCATCTGAGGTGCAATCTTACTTTTAATTTATGATGGACTACTTGTTTTTGTATCTATGTATTATTAATGAATTATTATTTATATGTGTGAGGTTTTGAATGGGATCATGTGTCTTCATTATAATATTGTTTGTATACATTTTTTGGGGGGATTTGTTAATTCATTGGGTATTGTTTTGTTTTCGTTTGTTCTTCAGGGATTGGTTATTTTTCCATAGTTTCTGACATTCTAGGTTTTGTATTCTATGCTTGTTTTGTTTTAATTTTTGTTATTCAATCCACCTGTTACTCGTTTAGTGCAGTTATTTTTTCAGTGGCCATTCTCAGTTCCCTGTGAGGTATTGTTTGTCGTTTGCCGATGTACTGAGCCTTCGTTAGTGTTTTCCAACGAAAACACCATAGTACCTAGATTTTCGCCTGTAAAATACTTAAGCTTGCTTGTTCTCAGCTTTGCCAAGCCTTTATTATTTTGTACCTTAGTCATTATTCCTGGATTTCCTGTTACCGACTGTGTTTCTGTATTTTTGACTAAGTCTTTTGCCTAGCCCTTACAGGAACCTTGTATTTGTTTTCTAAATAAATCCGCCAATGCTCCGCGTTTGGAACCATAACCTTCTACCCGACTCATCATAACAATTTGGCAATGCATGTAATCAAACAAGTGTACACTGCAATACCTGTGAATAGGCTATTGTGTTTGAAAATATTTAGCAAGGCTAAATAAAGAACTGGTTGTATGAATAAGTAGGCCTATAGCATTTTTTTAATCAGGAAACAATAAGCCTAAAAAGGCAAATGTTTTATATAGCCTATTTGAGGTCTGAGACATGGGAGTGAAGAGGAGTGCAGGCAAACCAAGGTAGGTTGGAGCAGGGTTGCCATGTCCTCTTTTTTTCAGAAAGTTTTTTTGGGTTGTTTCCAAAATGCACATGCTTATTTGGGCTTGTGTATTGTTTTGACCATGAGGCACACGAAAACAGAGACCTTTTAATTAAAAGCTGTAACGTCCCCATCTATTTTCTAGCCCTGCTGCTTAATGTACGTCTGAGCTACTACCGGCTACTACTAGCTGTGATTGTTTCAAATCTGAAGGAACTGGATTTTGACCATTTTTAAATTAATTCCAAATAGTCAATTAATTAATGTAACAAATGAAATAAATATATAAAGAAAGTATTACAATTACAGTACAAATATCAAAGATAAAAGTTCTCCAGAGATTCAAGATGTTTGCAAGAGCAAAGATGCAGGCAGAAGGAAGGTAAATGCAAGAGAGCTTTCCCAAACTCCACTCTGGTTTATTTTCCCTAACAAAAGCATAACGAAACTAATCCTGAAGAATAGACCCCTTATCAATGAGGGACACATTCCGATCTGTTCTGGGGCCATCTCATATGACACAGTGGTGTTATCTTGACAAGCAAGCAAGCTACTGTAGGCAATAACAAGCAAACCATTTGTCCCTGCATTCACACCTTACAGAAACATCTGTTAACCGCTAACATTCCAATGATTGCGTACTAGGATAGAAATTAAGTACATAGGTATACAGGTCTATAATAAATAATGAATAATCATGAATATGTAAATAAACAAGGAATTTACATTTTTCGGTTCCTTCATTTCCCCAAATTAGTTCAGTGGCTAGAGGTGCATTTAATTCACTTTTGCTTGCAAACAACGGCAAATACATTTCCGTTAGCTTTGTATTCACCATCAATGTGTTCACAAACATTATGCAAATATAGTACCTATGTAGTGAAAGGTTGGCTTGAAATGTAATTCCATCTTTAAGAGAAATATTCTTGTAAGTTTGCTTAATCTGAAGATTTTGTACATAACTTCAACATTGGGTAGCCTACTCGGCTCTGTACAAGCTGTTGGCTCTCTCAAACTTAAATAGTAGCCTACAAAGTTGTTTGTGTAAAACAGCATTTTTTGGCCAATTTACTGATTTTGGGCTTCTTTTGTCAGTCCTGTTTGCTTGTTTCTCTTGCAATTTCTGGCAACACTGGTTTGGAGTGCACTTTAGGCTAGCATTTGCCGTCTAGTCATAGACAATACTGTCTTCAATAGCATGTTTATAGCACTTCATCTTTTATAACAAGAGATTTGGGCCAAATGTATTCAACGACAGGAAAACTGAGAGCACACATAGCTACAGTAAGCTTTGTAACCTGTAAGTTGATAATGCGATGCACTTACTGCCTCAGATGCGGCCGTTCTAATCAATGAGGGACAAAACACATATTTCGCTATTCAAAAACCTTGTAACTCCATTTGAGCTTGATTTTGGTAAAATATTAATAATATTATGACACATGCATGTATCTGACCATATATAAAGTCACAATATCAACTTTGAATGTGCTGTGTTCAATTATTTCAAAAACACTGAGTTTTTTCGTTTCCTGACAAGTTGCGATTTTGGAGATACAATGTTTTCCACCCAATATGTAGATGAAATGATGATTTACAGTAGGCTACACTGTCATGGTGCCTCCCATGATCGCCTCCCTCCAGGCCGATGACCGTAGTGTCGTCTGCGAACTTCAGTAGTTTGACAGATGGGACTCTTGAGGTGCAGTCATTTGTGTAGAGGGAAAGAGCAGTGGGGAGAGCACTCAACCCTGGGGGGCGCCAGTACTGATTGTATCAGTTCTAGCCATTTCAGCCTTCATTGTATAACTCATTACGCTTTTCAGCTTAGTAAACCCTTGTTTCGCCTGGGCTTGTTGCTTGCCACACCGTGACATGCATGAATAAGCCTAACAAAATGTAAAAATGTAAAGGATGATCAAATTATAACTGTCAATAGTGTCTCGTATTGGCATTTGCGGTCGCTGTTGGTTCGTTCCTTTTTTTTGCAAGGAGGCTCAGGCATTGAAGGTGGCGGCTCATTATCAGAATCAGATGAAGACCCGACATCCGAGACGTCGATTTCAGGATTTATTTCTGACTCCATCTCATCTACATTTTGCAGCAATCTGCAATGCTGTCGGGGCGTCAAATTGTCAGGTTTGGTTTGCCATTGTGAGCTAAACGCTGTAAATTGTGTCTGAGTTGGATCTGACTTGCTCACCGAGTTCAGATTATATACAATTTCTACCCTCATCATCATACTTCATCATGACATTTCAGTCACATGCATAGGTGTGTCTGGGTTGATCAGGGGGTTGTCGCCCATTCATCCATTGACGTCATTGCTATTTCATTGATATTTATTAGATTAGATGTAACTTTATTGTCATTGAACATGTACAGATGCAGTTAGCATCTAACCACTAGTGCAAATAGAAGAGTGCAAAAAATATACAAGTAAAACAATTAAGAGCAATGTATGTGGTAAGCGGGATTTATGAATGTGCAAATTGAAGGTGCAAGGTGGCATGTGCAACTGAAATGCAGGGATAACAGCAATGAGGTTCCCGAGGTAGACATGTAACAACTGAAAAAGAATGTAAACAACATGTACACAATTTCAAAGAATGATTTACAGTAGCCTACATGAAAATATAGAAGTCATTTGTCGATTGTATTGATGAAAAACAGTAATGTGTAATATGTTTGCTGAATTGATAATTGGTGATTGTTGGTATTTCATTTTGTGAATAATTATTTATCCTAATACATTTGTAGAATCTTACTCTTCAGTAAAATAAGCAGAGAAAATTCAAAGAGAGATGATAGGATGTGTATGCGATTTTGTCTTGTCTCCTAATAAGAATAGTACGGTGTAATACGTTTGTTGAATTGGTGATCGCTAAAGATGTGAATTTGAATAAACTTGTGTAAGTTCATTCAAATTCAACCAAGACTATCATTCATCTGGGTGTATCGTGCATTCATCCAGTGACGTCATGCATTCAGTGAGGGGTGATTAGCACCTGAGTACCATTGGGTACCAACTGTTAAGTGCCGTGGGCTGTTGGCTGATTAAGTCAGAAAACAGGGTAAAAACAACAGGTAAATTGTCTCTAAATAGTTTTCCGTTTGTGAGTTTAGAATTCTGACAACGGAACAATGTAATATACGCTTATTTAGGAAAAGTCATGGAAGGAGGAGGGAGTAGCTTTCAAAATGCCAGTTTTATTTTAATTACAATCTCAAACGTCAATTCCCGTAGGCATTTGGCAGTCCTAGTGTTAAATCATTCCACTGCATTACACAGATGCAAATATAATGCATTTCATATTTCATTGCCAATCAACAATGTTAAAAACTGTATTTTTTATTGTCTTTAAGTTCTCGCATGTCAGGAAGACAAAGTTGTTAGCGAACAGCCCGTTAGGCTACTAGAGTAGTGCCTGTTTCATTTCAATGAGACATCTCTTTTGGCTATGTTTACTTGAAAGATGGCTAATATATTAAAATTCAATATAAAATACTAGGTTATAGCATGTCAGATTCGGAAAAAAAGCATTGAAATGCATAAACCAAGTGTGCATGGGGAGATGAAACATCCTCGTGAGGCAGAATACTGTAGCGTCTGGTGGGCAGTGTCTCGAACCCGCAACCTTCGGCTCCCCAGGCGGGCGCACTACCCACTGCTCCAAATAGGGATAACACATTTGGAAGGGCGAGTAGTGGCCATACCAAGGTCGCTACAATACCAACCCACATATACACACCAACTGATAGGTGTTCAACCCACTAAGCCACCAAATCTTAAGAGTAGTGATGGGATGCGCGAAGCCAAGGCTCCGAGGCTGGCTCAGAAATTTAAACCCAGTATTTTCGAAGCGAAAGGGCTGAGGCTTGTAGCCAAGCAACAATATCACGTGATTGAAGCTTCAGACATTATGCAACCATCTAATAGTGTTTTTAAAGACATGGTGCTTTCTCAACCATGCTTTACGTATCAATTTTTAAATCCAGGTTAAAAACACTTCTCTTTTCACGTGCCTGTGACTGAGAACTAAAACTTAACCATACTGTTTAGCCTTATAGCTTCCTATGTTTTCATCCCATTTTTATTCTTTTTATATTTTCTTAATCCATTTTTTGTTATTATGATGTTTTCATTTGTTTTGATGTTTTCATTTGAGTATTTGTTTTTATGTTATTGTATTTTTATATTTTTTTTTCTTTTTCTTTCTAAATCACATTGATATGCTTCGATGTATGAATTGTGCTATATAAATAAACTTGCTTGCTTGCATGCTTTAAAACCTATGAAACTAAATTAGTCTACAGCCTAATTATCAAGAACTAATGAAACTCACAAGCCAGTGAATGTCAAAACGTTTCTGCTACACATCATTCATTACGAATAACAAACACGTGTCCACAATACCGTAGATTATTGTTAGAAATGTCTTATAATTTTGATAGGAACGTCAGCTGGCTTATAGCTCAACCTGTAGAGCTGTGGATGGATATGTAGTTGTTTTAAAAAGCCTAATTCGAGTCCCAATATATCGTTTTGCTGATAACACTGCATATGTAATTTCTACATCAGGAATATTTGCATCAGGAATATATCTTAACTCAAGCACTGGATTCACCGTATTTTATGAATGTTTAACTCCACCGTCTCTCTTTATCAGCGTTTCAATGTATCATTCAGATGTATGGTCACCAGGTGATTTGTTTGTTTGTTTGATCCCAAGCATTTTTCGAAGTGGACTGCAGATGTCAATCTCTGAGAAGGGTCCAGCTGCAGCCACAGCACGACCGTGACGGAAGTTGACAGAAGTTGACACTTCCAAATATGGTTTGTCACAGAAGAGACTGCGCACAAAACGTGATGCCGTTTATCTCGGCTGCTCGGCTGGTGTTGATGCAGAAAAAGATAAGATGGCACAAGGAGCTCCGGTGAGAATGCCAAAATATGGTTAATGAACACTTATAGTTTTATGTTGGACGTATTAACGATTTGGCTGTTTCGCGTACTGAAAATAGTGTTCATTTTGTTAATTGTTTTGCAATTTAATCAATTAGGCTTGCCACCGGTAATCCCGTGCTTTGGCTCACAATCAAGCTAGCCCTAGCGTTATCATAACAAGTAAGGCTAAGGTAAAGATGAACTATATACTGTTTTAAAGCTTAGTTAATGGAATCAAGAAGCTGTATTTAGGTTGCACATTGAATAATTTGAGCTCAGGTCACATATTTTAAAACAAGATGAATTGAAGGTAATGTAATGTAAAGTTAAAACATTCTATTTTAAGGAATTGAACGAGCATACATATGTTTTAGCTTGATCAGTGGCAAATGCAGAAAGCTTCATTTGTACAAGAATCAGATTTTGTGTAAGTTTACATATTAATTTTAATTGCAAATCAGGTAGGCTATGAAGGAGTCTTCCACATTTTTAACGTTTGATATTTAAAACATTTATTAGTTGTTATACTGTAGACATCTATTTATGCAGTGTTATTTATTATAATTATACCTTTTAGTGTGTGTTTTTAAGCAACATTGTATACATTTATTGGTGGGTGGAGCCAAGTAACCATTTATTGGTGGGTGGAGCCAAGTGGATGCAATTATGTACTTTGGACAGAACCTCTTAAATGGGGTTTGTGTGGAGTCTGGGGTAGAATGTCCATGTTCTGAGTCATGCAGTTTTAGCCTTGTTCTTTTAAATCATGTTGGAGGCCTGCAGATTTAAATTATCAACTGTTTGAGTTTTTGTCCTTAGTTTCTCTTTAAACCTTTTAAAGTGAGGAAGTATGAACACCTTCATCCCATAGGCTAATACAGTCTAGTCCATCGCTGCTTGTTTTGAATTTAAGTATTTCAAATATGAAACTCACTACAATTTGAATTATATTTTATTCTCCTATAGACCAACAACACAACATTCCCAGATGGAGCATGCCCAGAGCTCAGACGATTGGACTTGGACACTTTTCAGTGTCCATTTTGTCACAGGGCACGGGGGTACCCTGGCCTTATGTCTCATTTGCAGGGCCACCAGGGATCTGTCTGATCCTCACAACATATGATTTTTGAAGTGTGCCATTGCAGGAACAAAACAGATTTCTGAGGATCTCAGAAAATGAGTTGTTGATGCTCATCAGGCTGGAAAAGGTTACAAAACCATCTCTAAAGAGTTTGGACTCTACCAATCCACAGTCAGACAGATTGTGTACAAATGGAGGAAATTGAAGACCATTGCTACCCTCTCCAGGAGTGGTTGACCAACGAAGATCACTCCAAGAGCAAGGCGTGTAATAGTCCATGAGGTCACAAAGGAACCAAGGGTTACTTCTAAGCAACTAAAGGCCTCTATCACATTGGCTAATGTCAATGTTCGTGAGTCCACCATCAGGAGAGCACACCAGATACTGAAAGCAAAGGTTCACATCCTTTTGCCACTCACAGATATATAATATTGGATCATTTTCCTCAATGAATAAATGACCAAGTATAATTTTGTTTCATTTGTTTAATTTGGTTCTCATGATTTACTTTTCGAACTTGTGTGAAAATCAGTGTTTGTGCAGAAATATTAAATTCTAAAGGGTTCACTAACTTTTGAGCACCACTGTATACAGCTCTGGAAAAAATTAAGAGACCACTGCACCTTTTTCTTTCCTTTCCAAAAAAGTCGAAAAGGAAGGTTTTGAGTGAGGAACAGAAGGGTTAAAATTAAGAGACCACTGCAAATTGAACGCTTCTGTTCCTCACTCAAAACTTTCCTTTTCAACTTTTTGGGAAAGGAAAGAAAAAGGTGCAGTGGTCTCTTATTTTTTTTCGGAGCTGTATTTATGTTGTACAATGGATGTTATAAAAAATCTCATCTGGATTGTCTAGGCAACTCCTGCAGTTTGATACAATATTATAAACCTTTTGAATGGTTCATTTTAAATACAACATTGAAAGCACTACACTTAGAAGAGTACTGCGCAATGTGGAGAGGGAGATAAACTCACTGGCTGGGATCTTTAGGCCTGAAATGCTTTTTTGAACAATGTCTATATAATTATTTCAGTTTTGAAGAGTGAATTTGGATGTTTACTTTACCAACAAGTATGAATCATCCATCCTCAACAAGAACAGGATATTGAGTGCATGAAAGTAAAGGTTTTGTAATGGACCCCTAGTCATGAGAAATAAAATAATAAATTTGAATGGTTTAGTTCATTATTGGGCCCCATAATGCGGTGCAAAAAAGTAGACAATTATTAATCATAATTGTGAATGGGTGTTCAGCCAATATCGATAATATACCAATACTATTGTGAGCCTTCGGAGTCGGGTCTCACAGTTCACGGGACCGGTGGTAGAAACGACGAGACAGGAAACCCAGTAAGGGGTTCAAAAAGAACGGCTTTATTTGTTACAAGGGCCCGTAGCCCGGTTTGTCAACAGAAAATAGCTTCCGGCTCGCCTCGGAGCAAAAAAAACAAGTAAGAGAACCCTATAAGCTAAACAAAAAAACCATGCACTCTGTTGCTCCTTGTTCAGCATACATTAGTCGTCTCTCCTTTTTCCTCCTGGACGGGATGTCTGCTCCCTTTTCAGTCCTTCCCTGATGAGCGGCACCTGTTTCGCCACTCCCCCGGGGCCGGGTGTTGTTCCTCGGCAAAACCCCTGGGTCCTTGTGCCCCTTTGGTAGGAGACGACTCACACACCTTCCCCCTCAGGACCGAACCAGCAGGTCGGGCACCAGCCGCCGTGTCAACGTTGCAGTGGGACAGTGCGTCTGCGTTCCCGTGCCGGGCCCCCGACCTGTGGACGACAGTAAAGAGAAAAGGTTGTAAGCTCAGGAACCGTCTAGTGATTCTGTGGTTATCTCTGTTCTGGGCAATCCATTGTAGAGGGGTGTGGTCTGTGACCAGTTTGAATTTTCATCCCAGCAGGTAATACCAGAGGTAAGACAGGGCCCACTTGATGGCCAGCCCTTCTCTCTCCACTGTCGCATACCTACGTTCCTGGTCTGACAGCTTCCTACTTATAAAGGCTATGGGATGCTCCTCCGCCCCGTGTCCTTGGGACAGTACCCGATACCGGTGTCAGAGGCATCCGTCTGAACCGTGAACTCTTTCTCGAAGTCCAGCGCCGCCAGCACCGGTTCGGAACAGAGAGCCTCCTTCAAGGCGTGGAACGCGGTCTCCGCCTCCTGGGTCCATGTGACCTTCTCTGCTAACCCTTTCCTGGTGAGGCCTGTCAGGGGAACAGCTATGGTGGCATAGGAATTAACCTTCTGTAATAGCCTGTAAGCCCTAGAAACGACTTTGCCTGTTTCTTGGTCCAAGGCCTCGGCCACTCCCGTATCGCCCTCACCTTCTCTTGCACTTTTTGGGGTTGGCTGTGAGACTGGCCTGCTCCAGACTCCCTAGCTTTACCCTGTGGGCAAGGGTGGGCTTCCCAGACCTCTTTGGCTATGTCCAGTATCCCCCTACAGGGTCGGCCGTGGAGCAGTTTGAACGGCGAGAGCCCTGTGGAGACCTGCGGCACCTCCTGTAGGGCAAACAACAAGTGTGGGAGGAGCATGTCCCAGTCCTTCCCATCCTTCTATACTGCCTTCTTTAGCATGGATTTAAGGGTCCTGTTCAGGACCTCTCCGCCCGAACGGACCGCCGGAGCTCTTCGGCGGCCTGGAATGTCTCAATCAGTTGCACCATCTGGTCGACTGACTTTTTCCAAAGTGGTAGGGAGCATCAACTTTTTTTTTTTTCACCACCCGCTGCATCTCTATGGGGAGGGCCCTGAGGCACCGATCCGTGACCAGCGTCTCTACCACGTGCGCTATTCCCTCCTCCGGCTGCAGCCTACAACACTCTGTAAGCATTTGGGAACGGAGGTGAACAACTGCTTTAGTTCTGAATGTGAAATGTTTTCCCTTTCTTGCTTGATATAGGATTTCAGCTGCTTAACAGTTCGGGGTCACCTTTGTCGTATTTCTTTTTTCATAATGCAGCAAATGTTTTCAATGGGTGACAGGTCTGGACTGCAGGCAGGCCAGTTTAGCACCCAGACTCTTTTACTATGGAGCCATGCTGTTGTAATATGTGCAGAATGGGTTTTGGCATTGTCTTGCTGAAATAAGCAAAGCCTTTTCTGAAAAAGACATTGTCTGGATAGCAGCATATATTGCTCCAAAACCTGGATATATTGTTCAGCATGGTGCCTTCACAGATGTGCAAGTCACCCATGCAATGTGTTTATATCTAGTTTCTTCTTTGCATGGTAGAGATTTAACTTGACCGACGTACTGTGTTCACAGACAATGGTTTTCCGAAGTGTTCCTGAGTGATTTCCACTACGGAATTTTTTTTAATGCAGTGCCGCCTGAGGGCCCGAAGATCACGGCCATCCAATACTGGTTTTCGGCCTTGTCCCTTGCGTACAGAGATTTCTCTGGATTCTCTAAATCTTTTAATTATATTATGATGAGATGATGAGATCCCCAAACTCTTAGCAGTTTTACATTGAGAAATGTTATTTTTAAATTGTTGCACTATTTGCCCATGCAGTCTTTCACAGAGTGAAATTTTTCAAGGAACAATAAAATGTCTCAGTTTCAACATTTCATATGTTGTATTTGTACTATTTTCTGTTGAATATAGATTTTAAGTGATTTGCACATCGTTGTATTGTTTTTATTTCCATTTTACACAGCGTCCCAACTTTTTTGGAAACAGGGTTGTATAATTGGCTGAATGACTAAATTACTAACATTTCCAAATGTGGGACTAATACTTAATGATCAACAAACTATTAGTAGGCAATTTCTAAATGTTTGAATGTGTAATTAATCATAATAATACTAATAAAGTGCTACCTAGCCATCTGGAAGACTACTGTTGTTGGTGCTTTATAAGCTTGACTTACTTTTTTTTTGGAGAGAACAATCATTTACAATGGCATTATCTATGGGTTTAAAGTCCATTATTGTTATTCACAAGAATATTAACTTCTTACATTTTAGATTTGTGATAGTCTATGGTTAAGTGGCCAATATAAAGTGGGCTCTGTTTTGGTAATACATGTACTAATTTGGCTCCGTTTTGATAGTAAAATTATTGCCATATTGAAATGTGTGTATCAATCTTAAAAGTGAAAGATTACAGACTCATCTGAAATGATTATCAGATAAGTGTCCTGGAGAGGAAATGTGTCACTGGAGTCTGTTAAATGCTGACCTTAGATAACATATCTGGTGGCTAAATTTAGTGTCAAATTTGACATCTCCCATTTCTAAAGGTTACTGGTCTTCATTTTCTCATAGAAAACCTAATAATAATATTTTTAGAGCTAAAACAGAGTAAATGTGTTCTCTGTATTATGATGTGTCCATTGTCTTATGTGTTCACTGACCATCTAGATTGTATGCGAGGTGAATAAAATAATCTGTAACATTATTTACCAACTGCACATGTGATTGCATATTTAATTTGTTTTCAAAGTTTCTTATGTTTCATGGGGTAGATAGTTAGGCCAATTAATTGTTAATTTCCCTTGAAGAAAAAAAACCTAAGCCAGACTAAAAATTACATTATCTGTGGTCCGAGGTCAATGACCTGCTTTGTAGTTTTCTCCATTCCACCTCAAGGCACCTGCTAATGTCATGCCTCATTCAGACTCCCCAAATTGTGACATGCCAGGGGTTATTTTGAGTAGCAATAAGTGATCCCAGCGACCCCAGAGGTCCGACACACAACTTTTTTGTTTTTGCCAGCAGTCAAATGCCATAGCATTGCCCCAGGATCAAAACTGTCAAAGTTAAACTCTACTTAGGCCTTTGTAGAAATAAGACCCCAAGCCAAGGATGCAAAGCTAGTTCAGGACCTACTAGAAAGCTCATTAGGTTCCACATTACAGAAGATGTCAAGAGGAATGTTTATTTTATTCCAGGCCCTGAGTACTTTATGTACTGAAAGATAATAGATGGAATTCCATACAAGTATATAGATATTTAGCATAGCATATTATGGCTTTCTAACCTGCATGTTATATTGTACTGGCAGTGTTGTTAATAAATCAGTGACTGAGGATACATATTGTACTCATTCTCTCCCACCTTCTGGCTTAACCCAGGTCTGTGTTGTTCACTTCCTTTTCCTGCTCCCCACAATCCTCCACACACCCAAAACACAGGAAATAGAGTCTGGCCTCTTGATAGATAATGTGACACACACGTGTGCTTGCGGAAGACAGGGCCATGGGCCACAAAGAGCCACTCTGGGTCTGGGACTGTGATAACATCAGGAAGTGGAACAAAGCAAGGGAGAGGTGTCTGCAGGAAAAGGACAGGCTTGTGCAGGGAGGCCCTTGGAATCATATTTATCTCCCTGAGTAGCAAGTCGGTAAGGCCTTTCCTACTTGCTACCCCATAGACCTTTCCATAGACCTTTTGAGTTTTGTCATCAAAACGTAAATCTAAATCTGTCCTGACTATTGTCTTACTAAAGACTACAAAAAAATGTGTTTACTAGAAGCAGTGACATTATATTTTTTGCGAAGCCAAAACAGACAGGAAATTCAAAACGTACTGGAACCTATGCACTTAAAATGTTTTTAAGCCTACACAGCATGATACTTGCTAAATTAGTGTGACAGGGATTCAAATCATCTTACAAATAGCCTAATGTATCAGGCTTCTCTCAGAGTAGCTTTACCCTAGGAGTTGGTATTATTACATCATCACATTATTGAACCAATAGACCCATGTCTGTGGTAGCAGTAGTGGTGCAACAGTGCGCATAACACACATTACAGTACGTATTGCATTTTAGCGGTCACGGTTTCGCAAGGTTTCTGTACAACGCAAAAATTTATTGTCAAAGTTTGCTGAACATGGCTCGAGCACCTTAAAACAGGGGCTCCTAACCTTTTCCCACTAGGACCCCCTATTTTACATTAAATAATGTAATTTGGGTGCCTAAAAAAGCACGTCCTACAATGCAGAATATCTATTGGTCAAATGGAAAACCTGTACCAAAAGTTGGTCAACCAAATGTGAGTAGAGTGAGTGCGCTAGTTTGCGGTAATTCAGCCAATTTCTGCAAAGTTGTAGAATTAGGGATTAGGGATATCTCCTTGACGTTTGTATAGTGAGTGATGTTTTTCTAACAGGGCCTATTATATAAAGAAGAGACTTAAATGAGAATAACAACAAAAATCTATCAATTTGTTCATAAGTTCATAAATCGCTTGAAATGATTGTTTGGACAGTCTCTGTATGCATGCAACTCTCACTCAAGGAAAGCAGGTTGAGCTGGTGCGAGTGCAACGTCATCTGGTTAAATTGCTCTCCCCAACTAATGTGATTTGGTAGAACTTTGTGAAATAACAATTATCTATGTGAAAAACAAATGTTCTGTCATTAAAAAAAAGCTGGGGACCCTCAATCGATTGCAGTACGGTACATACCATACATATTTAATGTCAGTTGCAGCTTTTAAATTTGACCTATTCTAACATGTCCGCGAAAGATGACTCGTTGGCTTATTCAGTATGCCCATATGGAGATATTAGAAAAGGTGAAATTTTAAACAGCCTGCATTTAAAATAAAAAAGTACAAATTTGCAGCCACAAAACTTTTCTAGTTTGCCTGGGACCGTGAAAATTTGCTGGCTTCTTAGCTACAGCAAGCTGCTGTGGCATTTTCCATATTTTAATGAAACAGAAGAAACACAAGAAAACATCCAACTAGTTATGTGACTATACAGCTAAACAATGCAACAATTTCCATTTCAGGACTGTGCAGGTAAGCATTCAAGCTCCACAGCAGATGTACTCGCTTATCAAGTTACCACGACAGGGTTGCTAAAATATATAACTTTAGATAATAGCATCAAGTATGGACAACACCAAACATACAGCTCTGCAAAAAATTAAGAGATGTTTTCAACTATGTACAGTGCCTTGCAAAAGTATTCATCCCTTTGGTGTTTTTCCTATTTTTTGCATTAAAACCATTTAATAAATGTTAATAGATTTTTATTTGGATTTTATGTAATGGACATATACAAAACAGTCCAAATTGGTGAAGTGAAATTTAAAAAATAACTTAATTAAAAAAATTCTACTAAACAAAAAACAGAAAAGTGATGCATTCACCCCCCCCTTTGCTGTGAAGCCCCTAAATAAGATCTGGTGCAATCAATTACCTTCAGAAGTCATATAATTAGTTAAATAAAGTACTTCTGGATGCAATCTAAGTGTCACATGATCTCGGTATATATACACCTGTTCTGAAAACCCTCAGAGTTTGCAACACCATTAAGCAAGGGGCACCACCGAGCAAGCCGCACCATGAACACCAAGGAGCTCTCCATACAGGTCAGGGACAAAGTTGTGGAGAAGTACAGATAAGGCTTGAGTTATTAAAGAATATCAGAAACTTTGAACATCTCACAGAGCATCATTAAATCCTTTATTAAAAAATGGAAAACATATGGCACCACAACAAACCTGCCAAGAGAGGGCCACCCACCAATACTCATGGACCTGGCAAGGAGGGGATTAATCAAAGGCAACAAAGAGACCAAGGATAACAATGAAGGAGCTACAAAGCTCCACAGCGGAGATTGAAGTATCTGTCCATAGGACCACTTGAGTGGCCAGAAAAAAGCCATTGCTTAAAGAAAAGAATAAGAAAACACATTGTGTTCGCCAAAAGGCATGTGGGAGACTCCCCAAAACTATGGAAGAAGGTACTCTGGTCAGATGAGACTAAAATTGAACTTTTTGGCCATCAAGGAAAACCTCACAGAACTCGATTCTTACCACAATTTAGCCTGAACGTCAAGGACAATACCTTCAAATGCTTAGGTGTGATTCAGTGTTGGACCAAATGCCTGCACACTCAGTAGCTCTCCATATGAGAGTAGCTGACAGCAGGTATTGTGCTTAATATCTTGATCAAGAGCACAATGGCAGAAGATGGTATAACTATGGGATCAGAGACCAGCAACCTTCTATGTAGATTTACACAGGGTAGAAATAGATGCTGACGGTTTTTGTGATAATTCGAATGGAGCAAATTACATTCTGATCCAATGGATGAACTTGGAAAGTCAAGCACTGTCCAAACAATAAAACATAGTATGTCTTAAACAATTCTATGCTTTTTAAACAGAACATTTTTATTTAGGGACAAATTTGGACAAATTGTAAAATAGCGATTAACTGCAATTAACTAGAGACGATTATGCGAGTAGTCAGGATTAAATATTTTAATTCTTTAGCAGCACTAGTTTCCAATTGTACAGCCTACCAACTTACATTTACATAGAGCAGGGGCCATCCTACTTTATTGCTGAGGTGTGTCAAGAAATAACACAAATGTACATGTAAAGTCAGATGTACATGTAAAACCAGAGAAAATCTCTGTTATTGCTTCACGGTTGTAGCTGTTCATCTCCTCACCTTTCCAGTGTAGCACCCCAAAAAACCATGCTGACAGCGCAATGACGGTACGTTCTTGCGCGCGTCTCTGGTGTAGTTTCGCAGTTAGGGTCCAAACAGGGCACACATGGTAAATGATAGTGTTAGCAGAAGCAGTATGCACAATGTAGTAACTGCCAGTTTACAAATAAAACAAGTTTTATAATTTGAATGCTACTTGAAAAGAAAATTTGTCATTAACTCCATCATTTAGGTCTTAATTGGGAATTTCCCAAAACAGCCCCTGGTTCACCAATGAACTGGCTGAGCTGAACTCAGACTGCTATATACAGGTGCTGGTCATATAATTAGAATATCATCAAAAAGTTGATTTATTTCAGTAATTCCATTCAAAAAGTGAAACTGGCATATTATATTCATTCATTACACACAGACTGATATATTTCAAATGTTTATTTCATTTAATTGTGATGATTAAAACTGACAACTAATGAAAATCCCAAATTCAGTATCTCCGAAAATTAGAATATTACTTAAGACCAATACAAAAAAAGGATTTTTAGAAATGTTGGCCAACTGAAAAGTATGAACATGAAAAGTATGA
>JACXGI010005060.1:0-43546 GCA_016801175.1 Esox masquinongy | reverse complement strand
CTCAGTTCCAGAAAGTGTTAACCAGCCCACTGGAGTTAAAATACTGGAACAGTTTCTGAAAAAAGGTAGAAAGTCCATGCTTTTCCAAATCCAAATACTTGACATAATTAAAGAGTTAGTGAGTAAATGCCGGCTTGTATTCATTGTTTGTTTTTCGAAACACTCCCTGTGTTTAGAATGTATCCATCACACTAGGCTGAAGCCCTGAACATCTCCACACACTGTCAGCAGAAACCCACAAACTGTGCAGCCACAGCGGTGCAGGCCTGGGCCGGACGCCATCTTGGCTCTGCAGAGAACAGTAGCCTGTTATTAGGAAAAGGGTCCAAGAGTGCTGAGTGAGTGGTTCTGTCTCGCTTTGACACTTCCGCTTACTCAGGCCCAAATGACACCCTATTCGATTTATAGTGGACCATTGCCCCTGGTCAAAAGTAGTGGACTATTTATATTAAAGAGTGCCATTTTAGACACAGCCCAGGTCTGTATGTCTGACTGCTTGCGTTCAAAAGTACAGGGGAACAGGACATTTTTGTATATAAGTCAACAAGCTGAAGCCAAGTATAAGTGCTGCATCCTCCAAAAATGGAGAGTGTCAGGTCACGGCTTGAGTGGAGAGAGGTTGTCAGAGGATGATTGATGATGGTTATGGAGCCTGTTGATGATCTTCTAGAGGGTCAGTTGAGGAAACAGCCTGATCTTATAGGTGCTGGACTTCTCCTATTCCCCTCTTTATGGCTCACCAAACAACATTCAGAACTGCAACCAGTTAGCCTCACCTCTAGTCCTCATCCATCAGCTACCAACCATCAAACAAAGGTACGGGGCTCCAAAACACCAAATATGTGCAATTAACTCAGTTATCAAAACAGGTGATTTAAAAACAACAAAACTCAGAAAAATAACATGGCCATGACCTATATCTTCAAATAATTTGACCAAAACATGAGTTGTAAGTGCTTTTAAGCAAACTTAAAGGTGTCTATTTTATTTGCAATGGCTATTTCAGTGTCCAGAATCACATTAAAAACCTGGGGTTTAAATTGAAGTGGGTTGTCGATGAGCATAGAGAGGAGAATGTCTAGGGTCTTAAAATCAACTGTTTTGTTCACTTCGGCATTATGGATGTTCATGTGTGTCGGTCAGTGGTAATAAATACAATCCATTTAGATTTCATGTTGTAACACAAATATGGAAAAGTCAACGGGGGTACAGTAAATACTTGAACTGTATTCATCAAAATGCCATTTTGAAGGTGACTGAATTACAGGCCAGACTAAAGCCAAACACAACCACTCACCAGTCCTACTGTCAGACACAAAGTGTTGGCCACAGACTATACAAGATGTTATATCATTATGTATTATTAATGTAAATGTGCTTAGATACACAATAGTAAGGCCTATATACAGTAAATAGATGTACAACTAATTGAATATTGCTGTAGAACATTGTTTTACAGTGGGTACGAGGAGCTATAGTTCTTCTGACTGGCTGGTTGACACATGGCTGACATGTGACTGGTTGGCTGACTAGATGGTTGACTGACTGACTACCCGGCTGACTGACTAGCTGATTGATTGATTGTATGTCTGGGTGACTACCAGGTTGGATGAATACCTGGTAAATTGGCTGGCTGACTAACAGGCTGACTACTCGGGCGGTTGACTAGCTGGCTTACTGATTGACTTACCTGGCTGGTAGTCAAATCAAATACAAACTACTGCCCAGCCCAGCTAAATGCTACTGTGTAATACCCTCTACCTAGGAGGGCTAACATTCACATACACACCAAGTGACCCCACACACAGACACACCCACAATAAATCTGGGGTTTCAACTAAGTATGTTAATTTCAAGTACATCTCCGTCCAAAGCCAGGACACACTGAGGAGAGACCTTGGATGCTGTTTCCCTTTCTCATCTCTCCTCCTCTCATCCTCTCTACAGTGTAATTTGCTATCCAGCTATCCAAGTTAGCATCTAATCAACTGCACTCTCAGTGCCCACAGTGTAATGATCGTTTTCCTGTGGTTTTTCCATACAACCCTCGGCCGCAGTCTGGCTTCTCTGGCTCTCTCTCTCTTTCTTTTCTATATTTTAGTCCACAAATGCCATTACTCCTGCCGACACTCTGTCATTTACAAATTCCTCCTTGAGGCCGTTTTGACAGTGTGAGGAGACGACTGAGGGAAATGCCAGAGCTGTTTTCTGAACTGCCATCAAAGTGCCATTGGGATCGGTTCCTCCATGTAGAAATGTGGTGACTGTTACCTGCTATATATGTTTGGACAGCTGAGCGAAGCCAAACCCATCGAAGAAGATTCAATACGTATTCAGAGGCGAGCACCATTCCAATTTATCATACATCCAATGATGGATTTACAAAATCAGAAAGACAACTTTCTGGATCCAAGAAGCAAATGTGGACAAGGAACAAAACTGAGATTATTGGGAAACAGTTAGCAGGGTTTGGTTAATTGATTCAATGCCCAAAGATAAGTAGCTGGTATTCTGACTTCAGATTCACATGCACATCTTGATATTCCACACACTCCTCCCACATAGATCAATTAAGGTGTTCATGTGACGGACTGAGTAGCGCACTCTTATTTCAACTCTAAATCGGGCCATCTCAAGGCATTCTAGTCTTACTAATGTCACAACATCCATCTGTTCACTACTAACACGTTCCAATGTTATGGGCCAAACTGCCCTCAACAGACCTCGCTTTTAACACGAGGGGAGTGCTTGTGTGTGTGACGCACGTGAAACCAGCTTCTGCCTCTTCAGAGCAGTTTAGCAAGAAAAGGAGTTGGTCTGTAATTTAGTTCCTCTGGCTCATCACTCTTCTTTGGCTGCTATTTCAGAGTCTGCGTCCCATGTGGAGTCCTATTCCCAACATTGTGAAATCCTTTGGACTACAGCCCAATAACAGATCAGATATTAGGTGTCAAGGGCTCCAGGTAAAAAAAAAAAAACTTTTTACTCCCCACCCAAAAAACAAAAAATGCTATTTGGTTGAAGGATGGTTACTTTCTCTTAAATGGCATTTCAATCTGTAACATACTTGCCTAAGAAAACACAGCAGAGCATGCATTATACTCTTTACTTGGGTTTATTTAATACGGCGGTGACCCTGGAACACGCTGACCTGTGACGGTCCAGGGATGCAGGACAGGACTCTCTCAATGTTCTCAGTGGTGACGTCCACATCGTCCACGGCAACTAGGACATCGCCTGGTGAGGGCGGAGAAAGAGGAGTTAACCTGTGTACAAGTACAACCCCGTTCCCAAAAACGCTGGGACGCTGCGTAAAATGGAAATGAAAACAGAACGCAATAATGTGCAAATCATTTAAACCCTCTATTCAATAGAAAATAGTACAACCCTGTTTCCCAAAAAGTTGGGACGCTGGGTAAAATGCAAATAAAAACAGAATGCAACGATGTGCAAATCACTCATCCCTATATTTAATTGAAAACAGTAGACAACTACTAATAGTAGACATTTCAAATGTTGAAATTGAGAAATTGTATTGTTTTGGGAAAAAAACATTTTGAGCTTGGTGCCAGCAATATACGGATACATTATTCGCACATCATTGCATTCTGTTTTTATTTGCATTTTACACAGGTGTCCCAACTTTTTTGGAAACAGGGTTGTACATAGATAACAGATATAAATCTGCATTAAAATCACATTTTGGCGAAGATACTTTGTTTCCGCATTGCATGTACTCTGATTAGAAATGGTTTTAGGTTTAAGGAGCATGGCCCACAGATCTAGAGTTTTGGTTCAGACCTCTGCCCACTCCTATCAACCGAAAGCAGATTTTACCCAACTTATTTCAGGTATTTAACCAGTCTAATTGTTTTAGCATGGAGTAGTAGCACTACATGAAAGGCCGGGCTTTAAACACTAACGCATGTGGAGACTCAGCTATTTAGCTTCTTTGCATTCCTTTGGTTGCCCGGAACAACAGTCCAGTCACTACCAACATCAAAACAAAACTTTGTAATTCGTTCATATCATTTAAGCCAATAAAATAATGCATTTGCCGTCTGGCTGGTATTTGTGCCGGTGACCATCTAATGGGCATGTGACCTTCCAAAGGGCAGGCACTGTTTGAATGACCGACCACGGTAGGGTGCAGAAAGCGATAGTCCGGTATGCTCACCGATCAGTATATGTGCAGACTTGATGGCCGGGCTGTTGGGCACCAAGCCTTGAATGGTGATCCTCTCCTCCTTCCGCCCTGTAGGGTCTCCCTGGCCCCTGCCCCAGGACGGGCGATGCACCACCCCCAGCAGGGCCTCCAGTAGACCCCCTCTCTCCTGGGGTGTGGGGGAACAGCTCCCGAGGCGATTGGGGTTCAGGTAGACACACACCTCCTTCAGCTGCTGCCCGACGACCGGCGCCCCTGCTCTCTGCCCCAACTGGTTTTTCAAGATGGACGCCGGGCGCGATGACGGGTCTACGGCTTCTCCGTCGGGCACCCAGCGCTGAGACGGTCGCCGCTTCCTCCTCAGGATCCTGGCGAGCCTTTTTAGCTTGGGCTCCCGTTTGGTTGGAGCTCTCTCAGGGCGCTTCCTTGACTCCTCGCTGATGACCTCTGCCTCCTTCTCGCTGAAGCGCACGTGATTGGTGGGGAGACACTGATTGGTGGTGGCTCGAGCCAATGCCGCCTCCTCCTCACCCTCGCTCAGCTCCAGGTAGAAGAGCTCGCCGTTCTTCTGGACGTCGTCCAGCCATTCTGGCTCAAGGTCGCTTGGGTGTGATCAGACAAAGAGCAAAGAGTGAGTGCAACTGTGTGAGAGAAGAGCTTTAAGCGATGGTGTGTCCTTTCCACAGACAACCTAACAGGGGGTTGTGTCTGGTTATTGGAGCAAGACCTAGAAGTACAACTATTGTTTGAGGTTCACAAGTCCTTACTTACAACAGCATATTGGCCTAAAACAGAATATGACAAATGTTTCTCCCCCAGTTCAAATCTCCACCTAAAACATTCAGACAAGCTAGTATACTATTATACCGATGTATAATAGCATTCTAATGTATAGCCTAACTGCTGACATTCAGTTAAAAAGCCAAGAAGTATGACAGACTCTTCTGCGCAGACCTGGGTTCAAGTAGTACTGCTACTATTTCGAATGACGATAACTTCTATTACTTCCACAAACATTAAGAATCAGAATCACCCTTGTTCGCAAAGCACAATTACACATATCCAGAATTTTAATTGGTGTACAATTTCAGATTTCTTTTTTTTTTTAAAAGATGGTAAAAATGTTAACATATTCTGTAAAGCATTTGGAAAGTATTTAAAAAATATGCGTACACACCCATGCGTCCCATTAGTTTTTTTTAAGGTCTCATATAATTCAGGTCTGCTCCTCTAATCTGTTCTTGATCAACATATAAAAATAGACAAGGACAGATTAGTGACTGTAAGGCTTATTTTTAAGAGGATGACCCGGGTGTACAGACATATACAGTGAGGGAAAAAATGATTTGATCCCCTGCTGATTTTGTACGTTTGCCCACTGACAAAGAAATGATCAGTCTATAATTTTAATGGTAGATTTATTTGAACAGTGAGAGACAGAATAACAACAAAAAAATCCAGAAAAACGCATGACAAAAATGTTATAAATTGATTTGCATTTTAATGAGTGAAATAAGTATTTCATCCCCTCTCAATCAGAAAGATTTCTGGCTCCCAGGTGTCATTTATACAGGTAACGAGCGAGATTAGGAGCACACTCTTAAAGGGAGTGCTCCTAATCTCAGCTTGTTACCTGTATAAAAGACACCTGTCCACAGAAGCAATCAATCAATCACATTCCAAACTCTCCACCATGGCGAAGAACAAAGAGCTGTCCAAGGATGTCAGGGACAAGATTGTAGACCTACACAAGGCTGGAATGGGCTACAAGACCATAGCCAAGCAGCTTGGTGAGAAGGTGACAACAGTTGGTGCGATTATTCGCAAATGGGAGATTGACAGTTCTTTTGTGTTTCTTCCTCGGTCTGGGGCTCCATGCAAGATTTCACCTCATGCAGTTGCAATGATCATGAGAACGGTGAGGAATCAGCCCAGAACTACACGGGAGGATCTTGTCAAATGATCTCAAGGCAGCTGGGACCACAGTCACCAAAAAAACAATTGGTAACACACTACGCCGTGAAGGACTGAAATCCTGCAGCGCCCGCAAGGTCCCCCTGCTCAAGAAAGCACATGTACAGGCCCGTCTGAAGTTTGCCAATGAACATCTGAATGATTCAGAGGAGAACTGGGTGAAAGTGTTGTGGTCAGATGAGACCAAAATCAAGCTCTTTGGCACCAACTCAACTCGCCGTGTTTGGAGGAGGAGGAATGCTGCCTATGACCCCAAGAACACCATCCCCACCGTCAAACATGGAGGTGGAAACATTATGCTTTGGGGGTGTTTTTCCCCTAAAGGGACAGGACAACTTCACCGCATCAAAGGGACGATGGACGGGGCCATGTACCGTCAAATCTTGGGTGAGAACTTCCTTCCCTCAGCCAAGGCATTGAAAATGGGTCGTGGATGGGTATTCCAGCATGAAAATGACCAAAAACACACGGTCAAGGCAACAAAGGAGTGGCTCAAGAAGAAGCACATTAAGGTCCTGGAGTGGCCTAGCCAGTCTCCAGACCTTAATCCCATAGAAAATCTGTGGAGGGAGCTGAAGGTTCCAGTTGCCAAACGTCAGCCTCGAAGCCTTAATGATTTGGAGAAGATCTGCAAAGAGGAGTGGGACAAAATCCCTCCTGAGATGTGTGCAAACCTGGTGGCCAACTACAAGAAACGTCTGACCTCTGTGATTGCCAACAAGGGTTTTGCCACCAAGTACTAAGTCATGTTTTGCAGAGGGGTCGAATACTTATTTCACTCATTAAAATGCATATCAATTCATAACATTTTTGACATGCGTTTTTCTGGATTTTTTTGTTGTTATTCTGTCTCTCACTGTTCAAATAAACCTACCATTAAAATTATAGACTGATCATTTCCTTGCCAGTGGGCAAATGTATAAAATCAGCAGGGGATCAAATAATTTTTTCCCTCACTGTAGGCCTCATGTTGTTTTTATCTGTTAATACTGCAAAACATCTATGTTTAGAAGCCTTTTTATGGTCCCCTATTGTATCTCTCTTACTCATTCTATCAAGCGGCACTTGGAAGAAAAAAAGAAAACAACACGCAGGGAGAAAAACTGGAAATTGATTTAAAAAACAAAAAAAGCAGAGATGGTTAGAGGGAAACCCACACTCCTACCCAGAGAGAGAAAATGCCCTAACTCTGCAAAAAAAAAAAAAGAAAACCAAAAACATTCAGCTAGGCATTTATTCAGTCTGTCGGCCTCCCTCAAAATTAAGCCGTGGTGCCTCTGTGGTAGGCTCTTGGAGACCACATCTATAAATTCACTAAGGATGGTGAATAGCATATAATTATTTATGAAGGTTAAGTTTCCAAATTGGAAACAGAAACGTCCAAAAATCCGCAAGTCAAAAAGAGGACAGTAGTAGGTCCAGGAAATGTGCAACTTGAGGGACTGCTCATTTTCAATTGGCCTCGTCCATCTTTGTAATATAGTGGCCTACTTTTGACCAAGGCCCATTAGGAATAGGGTCGTTTGGAACGCTAACCATTGCTTTTTACTGTTGCGTTCTACATTAATTGAATTCAGATGATGACAGTCTTTGAAATGCAAGATGGCCAAATAAGACAGGAGATATATTCTGTCCATATGAGTGAGCTCAGATTTGTGATGCTTGTTGGAGCTAACTAAAATCAGAATTTGATCTGTCCAGAGGTGAAAATAATATTTAAATAGAATTTGTATCACACTGACTTGGTAAAGGTCAAATCAAATCAAAATCAAATCACATTTATTTATAAAGCCCTTTTTACATCAGCAGTTGTCACTAAGTGCTTTTAAAAAACACCCGGCCTTAAAACCCCAAGGAGCAAACAACAGTAGTGTTGAATTTCAGTGGCTAGGAAAAACTCCCTAAGTTTAGGAAGAAACCTAGAGAGGACCCAGGCTCAGAGGGGTGACCAGTCCTCTTCTGGCTGTACCGGGTGAACATATTAAGAGTACAATTGTAATAATTAATAAGTGCACGTGGGCTGAGTCCAGAGTCTATTTAATCTTAGTCCAGGTCGGAAGCATGACCAGATGGACAAGGACAGGGACGACACAGGGAGGAGGGGGAGGTGTCAGCACAGTGGCAGGTCAACAATCAACAGTCACCAGGATTCAGGCAACAAAAAATTATAGTAAAGAAAATCTATCTATATACTGAAAAGGCCTCGTTAAGTGAACAGCATCTATAAACATCTTGTCTATAATAAGAATGAATGCGTCAGTCTTTAGTTTATAGCTTCATGATTATATAAAAAACGTGTTTCAATGTAATTAAACAGAGGCGATATTGTGATACATCATGCATGTCTTCTTACACATAGGGGGAAGAATAAAAGTAAGCACTGGGCAACCACCGTCAATTTACAGTTCCTGTGCATCCTGCTTTAGCTACTTGGTTGCTTCCCTTGGACTGGGTTGTCAAGTTATGAAGTAGACCTGGCAGGTAATGAAGTCAGATGCCTAAAAACAAGCTAACGGTACAGTTTCAAACATGGCATTTTTTTCGAAACTGTCGACCCTTTATAGCATAATCCATTCTGAAAGTGATCTTCATTTCTTTTGGGAACCTGCAAGCAATAATGTACAGGGTTATCTTACTCAGAGTAGTCGGAGTGACTGTAACTTGATGATGTTGATTCACTATTGCTCTCGTCATCCTCCGGATAATCGACCTTCGGTCTCCAAGAGTCGCGCGCATCTTGGTCCGTCTCAAGCGGTCTGTCGGAACCTTTATCAGCCATTATTCCATATATTATCTGTGTTGGAGACTATACAAACTAAAACTAAAATTTAGGCGAATGCATTTGAGAAACTTGGAGAATTGGCGCTTGACAATGTTGTTAACATACGGGCTATTCGGTTTGCCACGTGACATAATGGTATCGGTGTGATTGGCTGATATATACACGTTGCCCTGACAACATGGAAGCTTCCAGTTTGCATCGTTAATAAAATAACCATATTGTCTGAGACAATGAACCATGTCTGCCGTGGCAGTAAACCAGCTAGCCACTTCAGTGCAATAACACTTACAACACATTTGATAGTAAATGCAAGTGCTCTGATCTTCTTGACCAAAACGAAGAAAAAGGAAAACGAAACTAAAATGCGTCTGATAAACTTTTGAAAAAATAAAATATTCTGCAAAAATACATTTTATTAAAAATCAAAAAGGTTGCGAAATGGAAAAAAGATTCCACAATTTAGCAAGCAATCTACATTTGAATAGATGGGCATGTTCTGTTTAGTTTGCCCCCTCCCTCTCCCCAGGAACTGCACGAGGTCTTTAAATCCCCCTTGGCATTCAAAGTGCTTTAAGGACAAAGCAAAAAAGTCCAACAAAAGTGAAATGAAGGTGAGAAGAGACACAAAGAACGCGCAGAATACAGTATTTTACCAACACTACCACAAAACATATTTAAATATTATTATAGGTAGCCAGATTCACAATATGTATATACTGACCTGTACAGAAGAACACTACGGATGGAATCAAAATCATCCAAATTCTTATAAGATGATCTGCACGTTCCCCCATCTGTAGCAATGTTAAACATTATTCATGTATCATGTCTTCACGGACAGGTGAGTTCAGAACTGATCATCAAGGCTTTCCGACGATAGGCTGTTGTGAGAGAATTGACACATTTCCATTGCACTCAAGTCCAGACTTGATGGGTATAGGCTGAATGCCGTCTCGGACCAGTCGCCGGTCTACTGTTAGTATTTTATCTATTTAGATACATTTTTAAATGTTTGAAGTCTTTGTCATTGTCTCGACGTTTGTCGAAGGCTAGATTCCTTGCACTGTCAGAATGAATAAGCCCGCTGCTTTCAGTGCACAAAAAACAACTAAGAAACGTCTCCTCCCATCAACCCACGTCAATCATTGAACGAGGGGGCACACTGTTCCCTCACAATGATTTTAAAAAACAGGAACAAGTCTGTTCTGAATACTCCTGAATAATTAAATTAATATAAAAGATGAAATATACATATAAACAAGTAATATATTCACATTGCCACCCCAAATAACAATACATATAAAAGTAACTTAGTTACAGACAGTACCAGTATAGTCCATGTGCTGGGGGTCCTTAGTGTATGTACTGAGGGTTGACAAATTGAAGAAACCAACACGAAGTGTCTCGGTGTAGTGTTGGGCCACCAAGAGCCGCCAGAACAACTTCAATGCAAGGAGTCTGGAACTCTGCTGGAGGGATGGAACACCATTCTTTCAAAAGATAGAGATCTGGTGATTGCGAAGGCCATAGCCTAACACCATTCTCATACTCATCAAACCATTCAGTGCCATATCCGTGCCCCAATAATGAACATTCTTTCAAAGTCACTTAGTTTCTTTCCTCTTGCCATCATATCTATTCCAGTGTTTCACTAAGGGAGTTCTATAATCTACGTCATCGTTAATCTCGCTGGCACGTCATTGTGCGAATGCAGGAAAAGAAGAATGCTCATAAATAATAGAACATTCCCTCCGATATAAAGCAGTAGATTGGAATTACAGTTCCAAATCTGACGTAATGCTTTATATCTATGGTAATGCCTCTATAAAGGCGTATATACAGTATCTCACAAAAGTGAGTACACCCCTCACATTTTTGTAAATATTTGATTATATCTTTTCATGTGACAACACTGAAGAAATGACACTTTGCTACAATGTAAAGTAGTGAGTGTACAGCTTGTATAACAGTGTAAATTTGCTGTCCCCTCAAAATAACTCAACACACAGCCATTAATGTCGAAACCGCTGGCAACAAAAGTGAGTACACCCCTAGGTGAAAATGCCCCCCCCGGTGTCATGTGACTCGTTTGTGTTACAAGGTCTCAGGTGTGAATGGGGAGCAGGTGTGTTCAATTTGGTGTCATCGCTCTCACACTCCCTCACACTGGTCACTGGAAGTTCAACATGGCACCTCATGGCAAAGAACTCTCTGAGGATCTGAAAAAAAGAATTGTTGCTCTACATAAAGATGACCTAGGCTATAAGAAGATTGCCAAGACCCTGAAACTGAGCTGCAGCATGGTGGCCAAGACCATAAAGCAGTTTAACAGGACAGGTTCCACTCAGAACAGGCCTCGCCATGGTCAACCAAAGAAGTTGAGTGCACGTGCTCAGCGTCATATCCAAAGGTTGTCTTTGGGAAATAGACATATGAGTGCTGCTAGCATTGCGGCAGAGGTTGAAGGGGTGGGGGTTCAGCCTGTCAGTGCTCAGACCATACGCCACACACTGCATCAAATTGGTCCGCATGGCTGTAGTCCCAGAAGGAAGCCTCTTCTAAAGATGATGCACAAGAAAGCCCGCAAACAGTTTGTTGAAGACAAGCAGACTAAGGACATGGATTACTGGAACCATGTCCTGTGGTCTGATAAGACCAAGATAAACTTATTTGGTTCAGATGGTGTCAAGCGTGTGTGGCGGCAACCAGGTGAGGAGCACAAAGACAAGTGTGTCTTGCCTACAGTCAAGCATGGTGGTGGGAGTGTCATGGTCTGGGGCTGCATGAGTGCTGCCAGCACTGGGGAGCTACAGTTCATTGAGGGAACCATGAATGCCAACATGTACTGTAACATAATGAAGCAGAGCATGATCCCCTCCCTTCGGAGACTGGGCCGCAGGGCAGTATTCCAACATGATAACGACCACAAACACAACTCCAAGACGACCACTGCCTTGCTAAAGAAGCTGAGGGTGAAGGTGATGGACTGGCCAAGCATGTCTCCAGACCTAAACCCTATTGAGAATCTGTGGGGCATCCTCAAACGGAAGGTGGAGGAGCGCAAGTTCTCTAACATCCACCAGCTCCGTGATGTCGTCATGGAGGAGTGGAAGAGGACTCCAGTGGCAACCTGTGAAGCTCTGGTGAACTCCATGCCCAAGAGGGTTAAGGCAGTGCTGGAAAATGATGGTGGCCACACAAAATATTGACACTTTGGGCCCAATTTGGACATTTTCACTTAGCGGTACTCACTTTTGTTGCCAGCGGTTTAGACATTAATGGCTGTGTGTTGTGTTATTTCAGGGGACAGCAAATTTACACTGTTATACAAGCTGTACATTCACTACTTTACATTGTAGCAAAGTGTAATTTCTTCAGTGTTGTCACATGAAAAGATATACTCAAGTATTTACAAAAATGTGAGGGGTGTACTCACTTTTGTGAGATACTGTATACAGCTCTGGAAAAAATTAAGAGACCACTGCACCTTTTTCTTACCTTTCCAAAAAAGTTGAAAAGGAAACTTTTGAGTGAGGAACAGAAGCAGTCAATTTGCAGTGGTCTCTTAATTTTAACCTTTCTGTTCCTCACTCAAAACCTTTTTTGGAAAGGAAAGAAAAAGGTGCAGTGGTTTCTTAATTTTGTCCGGAGCTGTATATATATGATATACATTTCCATACCTTTACAAGAACTAAATACAATAAACTAATAAAAAGCATACGTAGCTGCATATAACATCATCAACAATCATTACATAATGTCATTAAAAATGCAACACATTATATTAAATACGTTTATCTGTTGGTGAATAAAATACAGCACGAATCTTTAATGTGCGAGCTATTATTATGTGTGTGTCTGAATGTGTGTGGAGCCTGTACATTTCAGATCCAAGCTCCCTGGTTGCTCCTGCTCCTGAACTGATTGTGTTCATCTCCCTCAAGGACCTGCATCATAACAGCACATAGTTTGATTGACCTACACAGATATACTCTAATATCACACCATTATTTCCATACCCTTTAAATAGATTTTAATTAGTCTTACCTTGAGTTGTGACTGACTTTACTTGAGAAGAGATTCTGCCTTCTGGTGTTTTAATTCCGTATGGTGGGCATTTAACAAAATAATAGTATACCTGTTTTATACAGATAGGAGGAATATGAATGGAGGGATGTCAAGTCTTTCCTTTCTTCTTGGCTTTGACCTTCTTGAGTTCAAAATCAGCATAGGTCATACTGTCGACAATAAAACATTAAGGTCAACAAATTAACTAATTAGCACATTGTATATTCTGCCTCTTTGTCTGAAACAAATTTAGATTTTACTGTCAACTTTCAAACTGGGTCTTACCTGTAGCTTTTCCCATCTTTACCTCGGAATGGACATGATTTTCTCCTTGATTGGCTGTTTATTCTGAAAAGAATGGCCCATATTTCAATGGCCCATATTTTCAATGTAATTAGTCTCTGGATTTATTCCTAAAGAATTTAACGTTGCTTGAGTTCTACCTCTCCATAAGAGACTCTGGTAACCTCGACAATTACTGCCCAATTTCCAAACTATTTTGTCTACCAAAGATTTTAGGATCGTTGTTGAAAATACATCTACCCTCTTATTTGACAGATAAGTATTCATAACATGGTTTAGTCAGGGTTTCAGTGGTGTGACGGCAACCACACTGGTGGTAAATTATATGGCCAGAGGCTCGGATGTTAACCTAAATTGTGCTGCCTTGTTTATAGACTGTTTGCAGCATTTGACCATTCTCTTTCAATTAGCAAGTTGATATCATCTGGCCTAAGTGCTGGTGTCTGCTTGTGGTTTTAGGTCTATGTTTGTGATAAAACACAGGCTACTGTGACTGAAGCGGTCAAATCAGACCTTGAAGTGCATAAAGAGGTATCCCAGGGATTGATTCTGAGTTCACTGTTTTTAATGCTGATGATACAGTATTGTACTATGCGGCACATACACTGAACCAAGCGTTTTGCTACTGTCTGACACATTCAATTACAGATGTACCTTTTAGATCTATTCACACATCTAAAAAATATATCTTGGCATTAGGCTTGGTGACAAGTTATAATTTAAAACCCATGTTACTGAATTGGTAAAGAAAGTTCAAATCAGGTTCCTTTACAGAAAGTTTGTCTATCTTCTAATAGCAGAACATTTGAAAGTCTAGCATACTATTTCTGTGGATTACTGAGATATAATACACAGTGAATGCAAGCAACAGCTTCAACACTTAAATTCTTAAATGTTGTCTCTCTCTGTCCCATTCGATTATTCTCCAGTGAATTTGTTTGGACACAGTGTATTATTTGTATGTTTGGATGAGCCCCTCCATATTTTTCACATCCCTCCGGGGCCAGCGAGCCGCTAACTGTCTGGTTAACCTTCTGTGCCGTTTCTACAGCAAGCCAGGGGGGACAGGTTCCCTGTACTGGGTGTAGTAGACAGAGTCTCCTCTCCCAGCTCTACACCTGTACTGTCCTCCATCAGAGACACTGACCTGACCTGAGTGTGTAGGAGGATCCAGAGGTTGTAGCTACTGTTTCAGAGTCTTGTCTGTGTCTGTACCAGTAAAACCTCCATCCAGAAGACACTACAGTACAAGTCAGTGTCAGACTGTCTCCTGTCAATACATCCTTTCAGTAAAAACTCTTTGTGACCTTTGGCTGATCAGCTGTTGGTATTTAATAGGTTTGACTGATGAGATATATTGGGGGTATTTTCTTTTTTTCTCCATTTTGTTTGTCACTGGACCATAGTAATAGGAAGTTGTTACTATTTTTGTCGTACTCAATGATTTATTTCAGTACTGACAGACTAAAAGTAATTATTGACTCAATAGTTTACATCTGTATGCATGACCAAAATAACAATGTAAGTCACCATTCCAAGTGATACTGACAGGTTCACTAAAAGGAGGTAGCTTTGGGTCTGGAGTCTCTCTTTCCCTGACACCAGTAGAGACCCTGGTCAGACTTAGCAGCTCTACTGATGGTGAGGGTGTCTGTCTCCTGTTACAGTGTCTGTCAGACTGGGGCTGCAAGAACAGATACATAAAAATACCACTAAAATACCAAAAATACAGAAATCTCAGTAGATGAAGTGGAAATAACCATTCTTTGCAAATGTGTACTCCCAGTCAGTGATGTTTCCCTCCTGTATGTTACATATCATAGTGACAGACTCTCCCATGTACAGGACACAATACTGTATCACTATATTAAACATGTTACAGTTTTATGAGACAAGAAAAACATAAACTATGTAACAACATTAATTCAAAACTGCATCACTTATTTCATGAGAAGAACATGACGAAGAAAAAGCAGTGACATAGACAAAGAGGATGAAGCATAAAGAGAAGGAGGAATTAATATTTTCTATTACCTTGAGAGTAACCACAAAGACAAAAAAAAGTAATTAAATTACAGGTATACACTCTGTTGTAATCATAGAGTAATATAGAATTATACAGAGTAGTATTAATCTTAGCGTGCATGAAAGAATATAATAATTTAAAAAAGTCAGTACTCACAGAGTAGCACACAGGGCCAGGTGTGATCCATTCTGTATCTGTGATGAGTAGACAAACCCTCTGATCAGACATTCAGAAGAACGAAAAGGCCACAATGATGCCCTCTTCTGGCTGATGAGAGAATTTCATCATGCCCTGTTCAAAGAAAATGCTTTTCGTTTTACCGTTCAGTTGCAATGTATAGTATCTTATAATGCATTCACACTGAATACTTTGCCAGTAGTCATGTTGATGAAATGTAAAATGTGTTTTTATTCGGACGTAACATGTGTCTGCCCGTGTGCGCACCCCTTGGCTTACGTTTGCTTCAGTTGCTTGTAGAAAATAGGCAATTCCTTCATTTTATGTTTACATGCTTTTGATTAGTAACTTTAACCTTTTTAGAGTTATATTGTGTATTACTTTTACTTGTAATTCATTTTCATTAATTATACAGGGTTAGGAAACATAATATAGGTAGGGTAGAGTTAGGACGTAGAGCTAGGAGATAAGGTGAGGTTTTAGATTTCTTGTACTTTGTATAAGGGCATGATGCTAAACACTCCGGTAATATAGGTGGCGGTATGCCATATCTTTAAAGTTGTTTGAGATCCGCCAACAAACATACAAAATTAAGAATTTTAATTATTTTAAATGGGGACTTTTATTTTGAACGCGAAATTATATGAAGGTAGGATCGTAAATCGACGTTCTTTCTGACGTAAGAGAAAGTATAGGAAGCATCTTGATGTTATAGGTAATTATTATCAATTTATCAAAGTTGTTGTGTGCAGGAATCCAATTAACACATGATTATAGCTTCTTAGTGTAACAGTTTTGTATGGGCGAGTTGGCTCGATGTTTGAGCAGGAAGCCTTACTATTTGTGGGCTGTAGTTTCTGCTAGCGGTTTATAGTGTTGTTCGAGCCATGTGTTAGGGAATTCTGAGTTAGTGGTATCTTTGGCTGCGTAGTAACGTCAATGTCCATGCTTTGACATCGGACCAAGTGGTGAAATGAGTTCAGTCCCTTTTGAGGATGGGTTGGAACGTGGAACCAGGCAGCTAAACACCGATTCCATGCTTACGGAAGTGTTTGAAACGCTTCACATAGACCTTGAAGCTCGTGAAAGCGGCGGTAGAGCTGTCAGAGAAGATACACTGTATTCTGTAAGTACAGACAGAGATGGCTGAAAAACATGAAATCCAACCTACAGTCATGAAACACAATCAGGAATGTCTAGAAACCTTTCCAGTGCATTCAGCCAAACAGTCCGGTCATGTGACAAAGAATTGGTTTCACTTCACATATGTCCATAGCCGCGGGAAGTATGGGTGCTACAGTCCGCCCACCTGCTTGAGGTTGACATCATGGCATGTTCCACATTTGTTCAATTCCTCTAAGCGGTCAACCATTATTGGCACCCCTTATAAAGAACACCTTCCTGCGGCCATGCATAAATCTTATCACTCATTACAGGGATGATGATCAATTGTCTTGGAGTTCTGTGTTTATTGTCTGTTTTTTAACTGAGCAGAGGAATGTCTGGAGAAAACAAGTATATTGGGATTACAAACAGGCAGCAAAGAAGAGCAAAAGAAAAGAAGAAAAGATTAAAAGAAAGATGAATCGTGATCAGAAATCAGGTAATTTGTCTTATTACCACTGATATTGTCTAATGATTTATACACACATGTACATGTGCTTTTTGTTTCGTATTTTGCTCAGGCACTGAGGTGGACAACTGTCAGCTCAGCAAGCGGGTCATTAAGGCCATTACCAGAGATCGCATGGCTAAAGCACTAGCCGCGGGACCAAAACTCTGTATCGATCTGAGCA
This sequence comes from Esox masquinongy, assembly GCA_016801175.1. NCBI lineage: Eukaryota > Metazoa > Chordata > Actinopteri > Esociformes > Esocidae > Esox > Esox masquinongy. The sequence goes on along the minus strand of JACXGI010005060.1, from coordinate 26,255 downwards.
TGACAGACTGCATGTCACACAAGGTGGGTGTGTCCATAATTTAACCTGAAATAAGTCTCAACCAGATGACTCAAACCTTATCAGCAATCCTCTGACGATTCAGAGTCATACATACTGTGCGACTCTTAAGCCAAAACCTTAATACTTTTCTTATTTTCCTCTCAGGAGATAAGCCGACTTGCTGGTCAGATCAGGAGACTGTACGGTTCAAACAGGAAGGCGCCCAGGCCATTTCACCTGTTTCTGACAGACCTGAAGGAGGACAGCCTGCTGTACACAGAGTGTCTCCGGGTGAACGATGGGTTTCTGCACTACATTGTGAGTTCCATATGTTAGATTTTGACTTTTGATCCATGAATGAAATCATAAAACCCGAATGTCAGTGAAGAAGGTCTTCATTTGCATGAGTCCATGATGTTGATCTTCTAAGGTGTTACATTTTCTCCAATGAATTAAAACATATTTTATGTCAGAAGAGGCCGTCAATGTTCATATAGCCAAACCCTACACAGTCTATTATCCTCCAATCAGAAACTGACATTGTTTGTTCCAACCTCCCTATGGTCTTGTATAGGGTCCATGGGTCCATTCATGAGTCGTTATGACAGTCACACACAAACACATACAAACAAACACAATGTCTTGGAGTTGCTAGTTCTAGACAGGGTGTTGCGTACAGGGTGTGAGGGGCCCATCAGTAATGGGCATCACATGTCTTACCTATTGTCCTTTTTTCAGCTGCCAGTCAGCACTTCCAGGCGTTGTTAAGCTTTTCATGCCCATAATCTCACACATATCGCCCTATTCTTAAGTGCTTAACGTGGGTGGTTGTAAAAGAGAGAAAAAAATAGTTTTCTGTGAACTGACTGGCCAGTATGTCTTCTTCAGATGGACATGACGAAGGACAGCTGTCTTGACCTGTTTTCGTCGGACGACATCGTCTACCTCACTCCCGACGCCGAAGAAGGTCCGATTGAAGTTAACGTTTTTAATCGGTAAATGGTTGGCAGGCAGGCTGGGTGGAAGGACGGTACACGGGTGTAACTGCATAATGAGGCGTACCTTTTTAACCCTTACGTGACTTTGTTGTAGGACTAAATGAGAGTTGTCTTCTTTGGTGGGTGTGCTCCTTTGCCTTTTGTTGATGGGTCCTGTTACTGCTTGACTGTTTCAGCCTTGGAGAGCATGGATGCTGACCAAGTCTACGTCCTTGGTGGTCTTGTAGATGAAAGCATTAAGAAGGTAAGAGCTTTGCCGTGGTTACTTCAGACTTGCCGTTTTGTTCAATGATTTCCTCACACACACTGTAAATGCACGGGGATCTCCCAGTCAGGTCAGTTCCATTTTTAAATTCAAAACTGAAATCAAATTCCATTATTTTCAAATTGAACATTGAAAAAAAAAATGGATTTACCTTTTTCTTCCTGAAATTGAAATGGTATTGACCCCCAACCCTGTTTCTGACTGATTTTGCTCTTTCTACCTGGAGAAAATGAGCTATCAGAGGGCCCAAGAGTTAAGGGTGCGCACTGCACGGCTACCTATTGACGAATACATGGTGAAGAGAACCAACGACAAGAACTTCCACTCCAAGGTCCTAGCCATTAACCAGGGTGAGTAATGTGGAATTATATTATGGCATAAGTAGTAGTATTCCATTAAGTTATAAGCCAGGATTCAGTACCATTTGGTTGGCAGTGTGTCTTTTAAAGGCAATGTTTTCTTATTTGTGGTGACCGCATTTAAGGTAAACGCTGAAGATTTGAGATCAGTGGGAAATTACGTAAATTTTAATGACTGTCTTATCTATTTGGCTTTGCTGCTATGAGAGTACATTGTTTGATGCTGAGCGGATCTGTGCTATGTTGACCGTCACAGACACCTATGCCTGTTAACAGTTCCATTGGAAATGAATCACTGTGGCTCCTTAGGAAATTCATCATGTTTACTTTGCTGCCTCAGTGATCTATTGTATTTATCCACTCCGCTAGTTCTTTCCTTTTTAGCCTATTTCCACAAGACTTGGCTGAATGTAAACTGAAGTTAATTTACCACATCATACTTTTCAGTGTTTGATCAGTAGTTACTTTCACAAGATGTGTACCAGCAGACATTTCATAAGATGTGTGGGAGAATGCAGAAATTCGTTACTGACAGGGAATTTATGAATTTCCGGAAGTGTGATTCAGACTGACTGTACGGCTCCCCCCTCGCTCTTGGTCTGTGTTTTTCCCTCCATCTTCTTTCTGCTTCCAGTGTTTGACATCTTGCTGGCCCTCTATGACACCGGCAGCTGGACCAATGCGCTGGATTTATGGTTCCCACCAGGCAAGGGTTACATTGTTGCACCGGATGCTTTTGCACTGTCAGTGCAGTGACTGTCAGGTCGTTTCTTTAGTATAATTCCCAAGAACATTCCTCGATGATGTTATCCTTTTTTTATTTTTGTATTAGGGCCTTGTTTAAAGATGGCCATAATTGGCTGCAACATCCGGACAGTAATGCCGGTGTAATTGACCGTTCGGATGAGTACGTGGCCAAGGTAATATACAGATGAGGCGCTTAGCTCAATGCTAGAGACACTTATAAAAATCAATGTGTCAAAGGTTTATGTCTACATGCCTTATAGCATACAAGTTTTGGAGTAATAAAGCTGATTTTGACTTTAAAAAAAAATGTTGGATTGAAGACTTTTCGTTTACTTTATTTTTTTCAAGCAAGACCGCCATCTTCAAGCCTTCACATTATTTGTCAATTTACATATCTTGAAGTGAAACACATTGCTCGCATTAAAATTGCAGTCTCTGGTCTGTCATACCCATCACATTCCCTCACATGATAGATACCATTAAGACCAATTGAACTCAACCATAAAAAATGGCAAGGTCATTTACCACCTCTTTGCCCCGCTATAAGCTATTGATATTTCACCCCATGTTGAAGTAACAATTAGAGGATGATGCATGTATTGATGTCAACCCCGATGCATGAAAATCTATCACCAATCAACTGCATACCGATTGTTGCATGCCGAATATGAGATAGCATTTGTCAGTCACTTAACCTCAAAATATCTTCTAAATGGTGTGATTTAAAACTATCTACATGAATTGAGTCACCACGATGTAGGCCTGGTAGAACTCAAACATCACAGATTAAACAAATATTAATCTTGTTTGATCAGTTTCCCATCATTCCCATTAACCACAAGATGATTTGTTGGGGAGGCTGGCCGCCTTCTCACTATGGCTGTTGCATATTGTGATGGACATCTGAACAGTCAAAACTACATATGTTTCCGTTGCTAGTTTTCTAACCACACAAAATGCTCAGTACTGTTAACACAAGGGCCGTTTAATGACAGCGCACATTTGTATGATGGTTGAAATGGCTAACATTTTTGTCCCTTAAAGTGCTGCTAGTTGCCTTTAACTACATGCTACATCACTGCCATTGTAACTGAAAGTCATCAGCACTGTTTTTGCACTTACCAGCAGAGAATGTAACTTTAATGTCCTAGCAATGGTTATTGGTCCGTTTACAATTGAAAACCAAGTAGGATGCACGCATTTGTGCTATATAATAAATTATACTGTTGTGATTGCAATCTGCGATCATTTTTTGTTTCAGAGTAAGATTAAACTTTGTTCATTTTTCTTTAGTTTTGTCATATCTGTAATGTTTATCAATGTCGACATCAGAGACAGCTGGTGGGGCCTTCATTGAAGACATGATCATAAATATCAGAAATAAATAGAACCACTTTAAACACAATTTCAATGTGTTCGGTACCATTACACTCAGTCCATTCCAGCCATTACAATTGGCCAGTCGTCCCTCTAACATACACTTTATAATGACCCTTGAGAGATACTGAACACGTAGGATTAGTTTCCCAAACGTTGTGTACTGTCAGGAAGGTGCTGCTATATGTCCCTTGTTTTCAAAACCCCTCACTTTCCAAATGGGAATGTTATGCCTAACTGAGGAATGAGAGGGATCGGTTTTCATGCTTATATAAACAACAAAACGCATCTGGCCCAAAATGGAAAGTGTTTATCTACGGACTGTCTTTAAGCATGAACGTTAACCCAATTGCCCTCAAGGTGGCAGCAGACTGTTGGATCTGTTTTTTTTACCTGCTGACCGGGCAAAAAAACCCTCGTGCAGAAATGTGATTGCGTGCCCAGTGGTACCCTATTTGCAGTGTAGGACACTATCTTGTGTAACACCTTTAGTATTGATAAACTGCGGTCTTTCATGAGGTTCCATGGTTGAGGTGTAGAAGTTAGTTTGCCCTAACCACAGCTCCAGCAATTGATGGCAGTAACCCAAGCTTATGTCATAATCATCAGGGGGACGCAGTATATCTGATCCTGTATCAGTTGGCTACTCTGGAAATGCTTCAGTGTATCTAACGATGCCCTGTGACGTGACACAATGAGGCCAGTCCTTAAAGGGGGTGGTTTTAAGTCACTAGTTTACTTTTTTGGGATTGATGTGTCAGTTATTGTTAAGTAATGTTTTTAAACGATGGATTAACAGGGTTTTTGTATTTCATAGTTTTTCTGTTTGTGTTGTAAAATGTTTACATTAAATGTGCAAAATGTTTTCCCCCTACATTTTTTACAGTTCTCTTCCCTTTTCATTGTATAGTTGTGTGGTCTTGTTCTTGAAAGTGAGTTTGTATGAATGAGCTCTCACTTATGTGGTTGATATTCACCTTCCTTTGGCATTAATCACACTATGCTCTGTGCAGGTTTTTCTTCTCACACATTTGTGATGAATACAGCTGGTGGTCTCTCAGCTCTTCATTTTGTTAATTCAAATAAATCAAAACTGTCATAACGACGAGGACGTCTTGCTTAACAAGTTGTACAAACCTCTTTGCTGTGGAAAAATACATCCTACAACCGAGTATAAGTTCTATCTCCTATCTCGCATCAGTTAATCCTGTTCTAGTACACCATTACTCTAGACAGTATTTTTCCATCCTGTGAATTACTGTGATTATCAAAGCAGTTCACAGGCCTCCTGTGAGGAAGATGAGCAGAGAACCTAGCAACACTTCTGCTGTACACTAAATGGGTATTCGCACATAAGCCTGATGATCTAAAGTGAACATTAATATATTAATGGTAAACGTAATAGATTATTACAAAGCAATAGGATATTGCAGTATTAACTGTAACAACTGATAGTAACTGGACCACAGTATTACAGGGTAGTACAGTCGTTATGATTGGATTTGCTTTATGGGGTGAAAATGGAATAAGCATAGTTGAAATATATTTTGGCACATAATTCATGTCTTTTTGTATTTCCCTGGTATTCAGGATGAGGTACAACGGCTTTAAGCTTTTAGGGTTTGAACCACGCAGTTTACCATCATCATGTAATGGTGTAGTGAGGAGATAATGGTTACCCCTTAGAATGTTATTGAGGGACGGGTAGGAAAATTAGTGCAAGAGGATCTATGACCTACGTGATAATTTAATATCTAATAATCTGACACCATGTTGTTTGTAAACATAAGCAATCATAAATGACCATAATATGCTGGAAGTTCATAGAGAGGTGTTACGAACCCTGTGGCTCTAGTAGTCTAGGGTGGATGGTACAGAGACCCGTAACATAAGCCTCATGAAAATTAGAGTAGTGTAAATGAACAGTGAGAACAAACGACACAGACAACCAAAGCTACCGTCAAACATAAAACGTTTATTATAAACACACGGTAAAGGGGGAAGGGAAAAGGGGCTGAGCTGAACCTAAGAAATGAAATAATATAGTCAAAACACCCCTAAACTGAACTTGCCTGCCTCAAGAACCGCTTAGCTGACTACTAACCAATGCAAAAATACAGTGGGTGGGCCACTAAGTTCTAACCAGTGTTTTTAGACAAAGTTTTCCTACCGGTTGTGTATGCCCAAGGGCGACTTGCTAAAAAAAACCCTTTTCCCAGGGACACAGGGACAAACAAAAACACACAGGTTGAACGAGGACTAAACAGCACACAGCAAACAATTGACTAGACAACACCAAACAAAACACCACAGCAATACATACTCACATGAAACAGGATGAAGTGAGATGTATGTGCTAAACTAAGTGATGTGTGTATGAGCAAAGTGTCTGTCCATCAAAAAAGGTATGTATCTCAAGAATGTCTATGTCCATGTGGGGTAAATCAAAAGAGTCTCTCTGGGAGAACCAACTGACTAGGTTTTTAAACAAGGGATGTGGTAATGGGTAATGGAAAAAGGAATTAGGAGGGTTGTCCACTGATTGGTCCACCTCAGCAGTCAGGCGCTGTACTCATGACTGCCAGGTGGGAAACACCAACGAGTATAATCAGGAACATAAGGGACACCTGGGGAAAAGTCAGTAGGGGAAAAAACATAAACGCGCATACAGGATACCTGCATGCGTAACAAAAGGGTAGCTAGTCTTTCGTCACAAGCAAACATTGAAAAGGTCATGTTTTTCACGGCTTATGTGAATCCCCAAGGCTCCTCATCAGCCAAGTACAGAAGACAATTTATTGTGTAGCAATTGGCAGTGTCTAAAACCTTTTACAATGCATACAGTGTGTGTGGGCGTAGAATTTCTGCAATGCACTTAACGTCTGTCCTCGGTCAAGGACTTGTGGTTCTGCGTCAAAGTACCACCTAGGTACCTCCTGACAAGCAGTCTGAGCCTTTGCCCTGTTCATCTTGAAGCCTGCGTCACCCATTGTCTGCAACACCTTGTCTACGAGCTGTAGATGGTACTCGTACGAGCCATCTGTTGCAATCAGTATGTCGTCCACATACTGCAAGACCTCACCTGTACCTGTTAATGCTTCAACACGTCGGCTACCACACGGCTAAAAACACAAGTTGAGTTGTGCAAGCCCATTGGCAAGTGTTGCCAGGTGAACTGGACATTCGCGACTGGTCTGACTGGAATAGACCAGAAACCATTAGCAATATCCAACACAGAAAACCAACAAGCATTTGCGACAATGGGTGTAATCTTGGGGAGCACTCTATTCAAATTCTGGTAATCCATTGTTACTCTCTTTGACCCATCTGGTTTTGGCACAGGATAGATTGAAGAATTAATGACAGAATTGCAACGCCTGACTATCCCATATTTCACCAGTGTTTGGTCAGATTCTGCCTCTGGGTTGATTTTGTAATGTTTTTGATGGGAGTGCGCAATTCCCTCAAGTATAAACTTCTGAGTACAAGTAGTTGTCATTCTAAAATTACCAATACCTGTTATGGTCATTTTTTCATCTGTCAAAGGTAACAGAACATTTGTACAGGACACGGTTGCTCCTGTATCAATTAACTTCTGTTCGCTGACCCCCCAAGCAGACCTTAACCTTTAACCTGTTACCACTCAGAACCAATGTTCCTAGTGACGCAATGGGGATCATGTACTCCTATTTTTGGCTATATTTTGCGATAAGATTAGTGAGGTCAGCTACAAATGAGGCGTCATGATGATAGCTACCATTTGTCATTTGGGCAATTACGGAGATTAAATGATTTGCACATCATTGTATCCTGTTTTTATTTGCATTTTACGCAGCATCCCAAGTTTTTTGGAAATGGGGTTGTAGTCAAGATTGCGTCTCTGTCCAAATTATCTGTTGTCACACACTTCCCCCATTGTTTCTAGCCAATCATTTAGTTTGGTACTGTAAGGGTTTCTTTAAGCCTAGTTCTGTCCCTGTCTGACCTTGAAAGAATAGATTCTCTTTTGAAATATAATCTTTTATGGCAGTTGGCTAACAACGCTGAACAAAGCATACTGTGCTGATGAAAGAAAACAAATGACTTACTGGGATAGGCCTGGCTAAATAAGTAAAAGACCAGATTTTCAATATCAAGTTCGTTTATTTATCTAACCTTGGCACCTCTTCTGATAACATTTCTATTTCACAACTTGCAGAAGTTATCATTTAAACCATAGTGGTTTACACAATTATCACAAGGACAATACATGTTAACAACTGTGTTATTGGCAATGAAACACTTGGTTTCCAAAAAAATCCTCAACAGTGCAGGTATAAATAATACAATAGAATAAAAAATAGAAAATAAATAATATAGTAATTTGCAATAGTAAATGATGAAATTATGAATGATGCAATGTCAGAAGGGAAATAGGGGCAATGACTGTACGAACAATTGTATTACCAATATCTTTACTCTAGTGCATTAATACCGTGGTAATTTATGAGGTGTTACATCTGCAATAGATGAACAACAATGTACTTAATAGCACCAACCAGAATATCAACAGCAGTGATCCCAGGTAAGTGTAAGGTGGGTAGGTGAGTGTAAGGGACTCACTTGTGTAGTCAAGTGAGTGGGAGCAAATGTAATGGCCCATTTTAATAAACACGGGAATCGAGGGGCAGGAGGCGCTTGAGAGTTCAACAGCCTTACGGCCTGGCCATGCTCCTGTACCTTCTGCCTGACAAATAACCGGGAGAACCGTTTGTGACTGGGGTCCTTGACGATGCGCAGGGCCTTCCTCCTGCCCCTCTGGGTGTACTGGTCCTGCAGAGCTGGCGGTCAGTCCTGGTGATGCGCTGCGCCGTCTTGACCGCCCTCTGTAGAGCCTTACGGTCACGGGCAGTGCTGCTGCCATACCAGGCAGTGATACAGCCAATCAGGATACTCTCAATGGTGCAGCTGTAGATGGTGAGTGTCTTGGAGTCCATGCCGAACCTCTTAGTGTAGGAAGAATTGGTGTTTCCTTGCCTCCTGGACAACGACGGTGGAGCGGAGAGACCAGGACAAATCGTCGCTGATAATGATCCAGAAGAACCCAATGCTGCAGACTCCCTCCACTGTAGACCCACTGATGTGGAAAGGGGCGTGTCTTCCCCCGTTTCTTCCTGTAGTCCACAGTCGTCATCTCAGTTTTGCCGACGTTGTGCTGGAGGTTGTTATCTTGACACCATGATGACAGGGTTCTCACCTCCTCTCTGTAAACTGTCTCATCGTTATGGGAAATCGGGCCAAGGATGGCGGTGTCGTCAGCAATTTTAGAGATGTTGGAGGAGTGCTTGGGAGGTGGTGATAGCAGGGTAGGGAGGTGGTGATGTGTGCTTTGGAACAGTGTTGTCAATCCACTTGTAAGGATTCACCGCTTCCATGTATTCTTCAGCGTTACCAACGGCAGTGTCACAAAGCATTTCCCAGTCTGTTATGGTGACGTTGGCGTCTGAATTGCCCATCTATAACTGGATGGAGTTTGTCACAGGCACTTCCAGGCACTGCAAGTTGATGAGCACAAGGTTTCGACATCAAGTTTGTTGAGCACAAGGTTTCGACATCAAGTTTGTTGAGCACAAGGTTTCGACATCAAGTTGTTGAGCACAAGGTTTTGACCTCAAGTTGTTGACCACAAGGTTTTGACCTCAAGTTGTTTTAACCACGAAGCAGACACCCCCCTCTGCCATTCACAGACTGTTGACCTGATGATTATTGTCCAGGCTATACAGTACAGTGAATTAAATAAGTACATTTGTCTGTCATTTACTATATATTTTTATACATCACTAAATACTTGAACGTTAAAGTGGAATAAAATAATGAAAAAAAACATCTACAGTCATGTGAAAAATTTGTTACACCACCTGGAATGTTGTCTTTCTTTAAAACCTACTATCCTTCCCCTCTTTAATAAAATGTCCTCCGGGGCCGTAAGCCCTGTGTCCCTCTTACCGTTACACCGGTTACTTAGTTTGGCCGGATGGCTACCTCTAGTAGGTGATTTCAAACTTTTCCATTTCACAGTGATGGAGCTCGTTGTGCTCCATTTCAATGCTGTAGCAAATTTTCTTCCCGGGATCTATGTCTTAACACAATTACGGAAGTCTAAGACAGTTCCTTGTACTTCATGGCTTGGTTTTAGCTCTGACATGCACTGACAAAGGTGGGTAGGGCTGGGTATTGTTTAAAAATGTACGAAACCAGTACCAATACCAGTACTCTTAAATTGATACCGATACCAATAGAGTACTTTGTTTTGTTTTTTACTTCATTCAATACTCATCATGTCAATGGAAGCATTCAGGTGTGTAAAAGCCACCAATCCTCCCCATCCAAATTAGTTTTACACTAATAGTGTTAGAATTTAGAAAGTGTTAGAATTTTTTAAATATTTCTTAAATAACAATGAAGTATTATTTGGGCAGTGTAATTTTAAACATCACAACCAACATTCTCAATCTAGCCACCTGCCAGTCAGTCCTTGACAGTTCTTTTTAAGAAATATAGAGCATGTCAGCCTTCTCAGCCGAGGCATGCTCTTACCTGGCTGATTGTGTCTCCAGCAGTTGAGAAAATGTTCTCCGCTAGGTTGGAGGATGCCTGGACACGTATAATTAGAGGCCAAGTTAAACAAGATGGGGAAGGTCCCTCTCGTCTCCCACCACCACCCAGCAGGATGGGTGGAGGTAGAGTTCAAGCTCCTTCCGTGCCTTGTCTGATCGGTCAAGGAGTGACGTTGCCTGGATAATTTTAAGAGCCAGGTCCTCCTCAGCGAACAGCTCCCCCAGTGCTGAGTAACACATGGAATGACTACAAAGGTAAGTATCAAGGTCACTTGATTAAGACTAACCCAGAGGAAGACACTGAAGCACTGAGATCATCTCAATGCTAAGTGCTTAGGTCAGTCTATTTAAGGGATGAGTAAGTAATGAATGGTAAATATTATGGAAAGCTTACATGTCTTGTGGTGTTCTCCACAGCTCCAGCCTCTTCTTCCTCCGCCATCCTCTTGTCTAGTTGGTCCTTTTCGTTTTCATCCACTTCCAGTGCAGGCTATGTTAATACAATTTTATATCACTTTTCTGTGATACATATTTAGCCCCCCCAAAATATTAATTAGCCCCCCCTAAATAAATCAATATATCAGTCAATATATTTTCTCTGTTATTTTTTTCTCTGAAATTGTATAGAACCGTGTTCATTTGGCAGCATGTTCGGTTGAGTTTGATGCTTTAAACATAACTCATCTGACTCGAGCTCTCTGTAAACAGTAGCTAATATCTCCTTACTATCGACCACCCCCTTTATCGGCCGTTTCTAGTAGTCGTAGAAGTAAAACCTCGCAAGTTGAAAACGTTAACGCACTGAAAAGCAACAGTACGTTTTGCTCATAAATATAACCTTTCAGCTATCCCACCACCATTTTTATAGATATGTATGGAGTTTAAACATTTTTTAGATTTTAAAAGTGTCATTTATGGAAACTGTTTTAGACAAGACTTGCACGACAGACCGGACGTAAGGTAACATGAAAGTGATCTGTCTTTTTTTCTTTACTGGAAGGCAAGAAAGCTAGCTACAACTTTCTAGTAGGCACTTCAGAGAAGACTACGAACTGTCATTTGTAATACAAATTAAAACAAATTATAATGTAATTCAACAAAATTGTAAGGTGGCCAATAATTGGGGATGGTGGCCAATAATGGGGGGGGGGGGGGGGGGGGGGGGGGTCATATTTTTTAGCTACGTCACTAACCAACTAGGCCTACTGAAAATATATTTCCCCTGAAATGTCAAAAATTATCATTAATGACATACTAGCTAACATTTGTACGTCACAAATAATCATCATAAACATTGATGACTTCATCAAATGATTACTCGGTACAAGAAGAGGTTTTTCATCTTCGAGATTAGTTATGTTCAATTATTCGGTTTCAACAGAACACAGTTGCAAAACTGTGCATGTCTCACAGATTCATGTTTGTTTGGGTTTGAAATTAACGTGTTACAACGTATTCTGTTCAGAGGAAGGGAGATCCGGTTATTAAATGTTTCTTTTTTTTTTAAATTATGATAAAATGTTTTATGACTTCATTCCGAGATGAATAGGATGACTATATCTGTTTTGAAATGATTCAGAATGACTCAGATAAATCACGTTTAGAAACAAAATAGCTATGTACTGTATGTGAATGTTCATTTTCTATAAACTATAGTTGACCAAAGTATTTTGGCTACATAGTACAGCCGTTTTTGTGCCTTTTGTTGGTGTTGGATGGGCAGAGTGGACATTAATTAAAACAGTGTCTAACACAAATTATGAGACAGGTATAGGCTGCTTTTAGCCAACGTTGTCCAAAAATCAACTTATTTTGATAGATTTTACACCCATGATGAAAATATGTTTTGGGGAGTTTGCCCAGAACCCCAAAACGAGGCTTAGCCCCCCATCCATGAATTTCTAGTGATGTCCCTGTCTGAAAACATATGAAACAATTGTATTAGCACATGCATTTCATTTAAGATTTTTGGAAATAATTATACTGCCAATGATAGAGGAATACTAGATGCGACCTTATATAGATTTGTGTGCATGTCTATATAAGGTCTAAATCATGTCCAATAAATTGAATTTCCCACATTTGAAAACAGGATGCATTTGAGTTTAATTTGGTATGTTATGGCAAAGCGTCTGAATACTTACTGAAAAATGTTTTTGCTTTGTAATTATTAGGTACAATGGGTAGGTAGATGGCAATGTTTTTTAATCAATCATAATTTAAGTCTATAAAACAAAATGTTCTTGAGTTTACAAAGGAACTGTACAGTTGGGGCCAAAAATAAAGAAATGCCTGAGGATGTCATAAACAAAATAATCCTCAAGCATAAACATTCAGATGGGTAAGAGTACATTTCCTTGGACCATGGAGTTCAAGTTATCACAGTATGTTGCATTATCAAGCACAAAAAACTAAACAAGCCTAAATTCTTCTTGGACAATATTCTATTAAAAATGAAAACTGTCATAGCAAGGAAAAACCTGTTTACACACCACCAAATGGTGTTTAGAGAAAATAATAAAACCCTACTTTGAGGGGTAGAGACCCTGGAGTGTGTTTATTAACAAAAAAAAATGAGGAAATGGGTGAAATGATCAGCTTAAATTCATTCCCAAAGGCTTATTCACAGTGATTGACATGCTATTTCTTCCTGGACATCCAAAGGCGGCGGTTCTGGGGGTATTAGCCTCAGCACAGTTTTTTGTGTTATTCGTTCCCTTCTTATTCTCCTGTGAACGAGGGGCAGACAGGCAACATGGGTTCAATCTTCACCAAGATCTGAGTCTTTGGGGCCCTTTTATGCTTCCTCTGATGAGGCTGGATATTGTAGTCAATATTCGGTCGAAGCAATTATAACAGCCCATGAAATTGTGGCTAAAGATTTCTATCTCAATAAACGTATTGTAAGCGGTGTTTCCCAATATAGTTACATGTGTGGGATCAATACCAAACGTATCCTATTGTAGCCAAGTGGAAATTAGATTGATTGCAGTGTTTAAGGTACGAAGCGATAAGGGAGTTAACAGGGTCTCTACTTTTTAATTGCTTAGCTAATTATCTCTTTTGGCATAGCGGCCTAACTAAATCTCTTATAACTTCTCTCATATTAGAACACAACCAGTCACTATGTTTGCATCTGAATGACAATCACTTCACGAGACGCTCTTGTTGGCTACCTGTGCATTTTTCAACAAAATTATGTTTTGACATTCAGTAGCTAGACAATCTTAGTGTTTTTGTATGCAAATATTCTTTCAAAAACATTACAAGCTGGTGTAATTACCTGTAGTTTTCTTGGCCTTTTTTCCATAGTTTGTCATGTGACTGTATTTCTGTATATTATGATGGTCTTCCTGCTCCTGGTTCTGCAACTGATTAGATTTTCATCAGATTTCCTTGTTGGCACAATTCTCGTAATGAAAGAATGCAGGCCCAGACCAATTTGGCTCCTGTTTACAGTCAAATATTGGGGTGGGTTGATAATTCTGTGGAATTTGCTGCGTGTAGTACTGGGCAACTAATAAGTGATTTGAGATGTTTTTTTTCCGAGGAGGGATTGATCAAGGGTGCTGTGTTTCTCAGGGAAAGGGAGTGGGCTGGTCAAGGGGGGCTGAGTTTCTTGAGATGTTAACTCGGGGAGGGGTGATGGGCTTCTCAGGAAAGGGGGGTTTAGCTGTGTGTGTCAAAAATACGAGGCATGCTTCCTCTTGGCCAAAGGTGATCTGAACTTTGGTTTAGTAATTAGCTTTCAAATTCCTACTAGGTTTTTATGATCTTTGCGAGAAAGTGATTGCCTAGGAAAAATAACAATAATGGCTTCGGTACTAAGTGATAGACCTGTGGTGGCCTTGAGTTATGAAATAAGGTGTAGAATGAAAGATAGAAAAGTGGAAGACTACATTCCAGAAATATGTGATGCACCAAAGAAGCGTTTCCTCAATTTGTATAGAAATCAAGTGCCTTCGTTTAAGCTGTTGACGATCAGCATAACATGCCTGATGGGAATATGCTTGGGTTTGTTTTTGATCTCCTTCCCTCTAAAGTGAAGTTGTTTTTTATTAACCGTAGATATGCTACACACCCTAGGCAACCTCACAAAACCCACCCCTCCATGAAAGACACCTGTGGCCTCTGAACCCTGTTAACCCTTGGCATGGTCAAACATAGTAATATTTCTCCTGATATATCTCCTGATTCTTAAGACCAGGACGTTTTGACAATAGAGAATGTACTTTATACTGGAATAAATTCATTTGTTTTATTGTCCCTTTGGGGACAAAAGGGAGGAATTGTAGAAAATTAATTTATTGTCATTCTTATTTATTCATTATCTTATTAGAAGGTTTTTGTATTCTGTATGCTTGATCAATTACACATATACTGAAAGACTTGTCTCTCTCTTTTTCCAACTTATAAGGCCAGTATTTGTGTTCAGGGGCAGTGATGAATGGAATGTCGGCTGAGCAGGGCCTTGGCTCCACTTAGCAGTAAGAGAAACAGGCCTCTGCCTGTGCCATAACACCGTCATAAGAAACTGATCTCTAGGAGGAAGCTCTTGAACAGCAGGGGGTTATTATTACTTACATCCTACAGGTGAACAGAGCTCTATTCCTTATTGGGAAGAGCATAGTTAACTTAAGTCCCCATATAGTAAATGTCCCGATTGATATACCTCAGTCTTTGACCGGGTTGTCTGGGCAACTGACATTCTATGATTTTCTGTGTCTCCTGGGGCTATCTGAGTGCAAGCTTGCATTTTTAGGCTACCTCATAGTGGCTACTATTTCTTGTATGTACATTTTGCAAATGCTAATTCCGTCATCTGTACTGTTGGAAGAGAACATAAGCTTGAAACTTGAAATGCATAATCAGAACAATCTGTCATGACGTTACTCTGCTAGTCTCTGTACTCATTCTCTGTTAATGTTGTGACGGTTGTTCCCGTGGCACCACGTAATTAAACTTGAAATAATCAACTGTTATACCAGACTCTGAGGAGTTTTTATTTTAATAAATCACGAACATTTTCCATCTTCCACAATTTGTCACCCCAGATGGGACTTCAATATCTTCACGACGACGGTGTTTGCTTTTCAACTCTCTCCAGCTGACTGAACTGTGCGCATCATAAATAGGTAAGCGAAACCTACTTGACAAAATTCGCAATAGTTCATATCGGTCTGTTTGAGAGTTGAATTGTTAACACCGGAGCTGGGAGTGACGAAGTCCGATTTGTTACATATAAAATAACAGTTGATTATTGATGGTACATGTTGTATTGATGTTTCATTGTCATAATTTTATGTACTAAAAGAAAATATAGAAAATCCTTCGATAAGAAGTTAAAAAGAACAAAAAAAGAGATGAAACTGAATATTTGATAACAAAGTATGATCATTAAGAGAACTCCTAAACAGTATAGTATAGCCAATACGAGGTTCCCAAAATCTGTTGTATGTGAGGGAATAACTAATTTGACGCTTCTGAGAGCTTAAAATAAGAACTTAAAGTGAGGGGACTAGCTGACCGGTTATCAACTGCCGCTTTGGGGTTAGAGTCCCCCAGCAGAGGTGGTTAGAGTCCCCCAGCAGAGGTGGTTAGAGTCCCCCAGCAGAGGTGTTTAGAGACCCCCAGCAGAGGTGTTTAGAGACCCCCAGCAGAGGTGGTTAGAGTCCCCCAGCAGAGGTGGTTAGAGTCCCCTTGCAGGTGGTTGACGAACCCCTATGTGCTAAACCAAGGCTGGTCCTAAATTAGGGTAAATTAATAATTCAAATTAGATTATCCAAGAAACCCTATGTTGAGGATACCCAAGAACATTAGGTGAGGGGCCATATCCAAGAAACCCTATGTTGAGGATACCCAAGAACATTAGGTGAGGGGGCTAAAATCTCTACACTGTTAACAGAAGTATGAATGGTCGACATTGAATGAGTGTTTTTGTGTGAGCAAGTGAGCCAAAGTTTTGTGTGTGTGCGGTTGGGGCATTGAATGGGTGTTTGAATGAGTGAGTGAGAAAAATGTGTGTGTGCTCAATACAGTGAGGCTTAGGATTGTGTGTGTATTGGTGAAGAACTTACATAACTGTCATGGGGAAATCCATGTGTGAAACCATTGCAAATACACCACTGTACTTTTGTTTTATTCTATTATCTGTGTTTTGTTAGAAAACAGTAGCAACAGACAGATACCAAAGATTGTTGTAATTGGAGTAAATGGAACTTTTTCTAAGACATTTCAAGCACTGATACAGCCACAGCAAATTAAGTATGCTGGTGATTTTCACTCGGACACAATTATTTTTCCTATCTGGAGTTATTTGTGGTTATTTAGACAGCTATTGTCCACTACTTTATTTTGGAGATCTAGACCTTTTTAATAAGTTATATTATTTGAAACGTATCATTTCTTTTGGGTATCATTGACAAGAAACTTATTTGACTATTATTGCTTGACATTTTATTAGACAGAATAATAAGATAAAACATACTAAGCGAACGTTATCACAACTAGTCCAAGCCTGTACAGCCTTTGTCACTAGCTCTCTTGTTTAGGCCATTTAACTGAATACAACATTTAACAGGGCAGAAGTGGTACCAGATCCATACGCTTAACTCTCCTGGTACTCGTATGTCTCTACAGGTTGGAGACTTTATAGAAGCTATTACTTGCTAGAAGCTTACATTTTGCTATTATCAAATGCCCCGCGCATACAGGTGGTAACGACAGGGTGTCCGTAGGTAACTCCATGGCAGACAAAGCGGCGTAGGTGGCTGCTCAGATGCCTCTTATTGCTGCTGGAACTCTGCTACTAAACATGTCAATGTGTCTAGGTTACACTGTTGACCATATCCGTGACCTGCAGACCTCTGTCGCCGAGTCTGAGAAACAAACCTGGGTGACAGCCGGCTGTGCAGCTGGTACCGACGGGATCTTTAGACACCTGTCCGGTAAACCCGTTGCACCAGTCTCACTTCTGCAAACTATTAACAATTTTGTGGCTTCTGCAACGAAACATTGTTTCGTGTTGGGCGGAAGCTTTTCCAACATGAAACAATGATGCAAAGACTGTTTTGAAATGTTTAATGTGAGAATTCCATTCTCTGTTGAGGTGTAGCCAAAATAGGGCTGGGTTATATTTATTAATAGAGCTGCATTGTTTATGGGTCATTCCGATTCTGGTACTATACAATATTCAAATAGATTAAAGGCAGAAGCCACAAAATTGTTAATAGTTTTAACTTGTTAAGATTTTGCTGTTTGCTAATATCTGAATGTGTGACAGTTATAAATTAAGATTTTAGTCTGAAGGAAATAGTGCACTATTTGAGATGACAGCCGTCTGGGGTTGCTTTCCCATTCCAATTGGAGAACTCCGTGTACACGAAATTGCAGGACTGGCAATTTCTAAATTATGAGCTCATCTAAATTATGAAACACGACCAAGACTCGCTTTAAGTTAGAATCAACTGGCCAATGTTAGATGTATTGTCTTTGTGTATGTACGTTTAAATGTTATGTGTTTGTGTTATGTCCAAATGTTGCAAACTGCCTGCTTAACAAAACTAACAACTAACTGCAAACCTGCTTATTTGTGCTATTTGTTCTGTATGTCTGGATGTTTGGTGATTTACTAGTTAAGGACATCAATGATAGAAATAGGGAAAGAAAATTTGTGCTACATTCATGATGACATTTGTAAAACGGTTGTTCCCAATTTAGGCTAAATATTCTCTACGGTCTCTTTAAGAAAACTAATGAATAAATAAACATGGTTATGGTAGGCTATATAGACACTAAGCTGGATGTTTTGATTTTATTTGACTTATTCTATGATTTAAAATGCTGTATTATAAACATAGTTTTAAACTAATTAGGAAGGGTTTTCTGTATATATTTACAAATCTAGACATGCAGACCCAATGGTAAACCCAACGTCCTCACAAATGCTTTTAGGTTAGATAATTCGGCTACATGACATAAAACATACTTAGATCTTGGAGTTGTAGTAACAATGTATTTCTCCCCTGTGTCGAGAGAGGGGTGTCCACATGACATAAGTTTGATAGGGTGAAAAATGGGGGAGAAGAACTTTGTTAACTAAAATATAGAAGAATGAGCTGGAGTAGGAGTTACAGGTCTATGATAAACTGAAGCACTTGTGAGGAATTTGTGGTATCTGTCTGGGTGATAGGATAATGTATAAAGCATGATAAGGTGACTCATTTAGCAGTTTCTAATATTTTAATTGGCAAGCTAGTCAGGAGACTGTTGTTTTGTCTTTTATTTTGTTCCTAAATGACCCAGTCTGGTTCAGAAAGTGTTGTTGTTTATTTGGTTAGGAGCCTATCTTATAGAAGTCACATGATTGAATCATGATTTTAATTTGTTTTAATGGAGTTAGCCTATTTTGCATTTATAACATTTCACATTACACATCCCCAGTTAAATGAACAAAGGGATACTTAAATTTCAATTTCTTTATTTTTTGCTTTCCTCTCAAAGTAAAAAATAAAATAAAAAAGGGGAGAGGAAGACATCTGTTTGATTAAGAAACAAGTGAAACAAGATTGGGGTTTAATGAAGATAGCTAATACACAACTCTCTGCTGTAGTTCGGATTCTAACTTTGTGTTGTGCGAGATTCCATTATTGTTTCTCACAGTGTGGAGTCCTGAATCACTGATACACCTTGACCAATGAAGGGGTACCGCACACCTGTGGTCCAGATCATTCCAGGGCCAAACCAAGCCCAGACCTATGAGAGACTGCCTTGGGTTCAGAGTAAGAGTATTGGACACTGATGGTTCCAGATTCACCATAGCCAAGGAGAGGTAACCATCTGGACTGACTCATAGGAACAGGGACACTTGACTTTGGGACTTTGGGGTCATAGAGAGGTACAGGACAGACTGTAGTGGACACACACATCAAATGTGGGACACCAGAATGGCTGACAACATCACAAGAGGGAAGCAGTAACATCAATAAGGCTTTTGCAGTTTTCACATGTAACAACTAGGAATGTTGGAGTAATGGAGAGGACCACGCAACACAGCAGAGACTCCAACATCCTCCACTGCCCCAGCCAGGAGCCAGTCATCAGGACATGGAGAGATCAGAGAGCATTGGGGAGTTGGACTTTCATTTCTTATTTTTTTATTTTTTTTTTGTTTGTATTTTTAATTGAGATCTTAGCAATTCACCGGCGAAAGCCTACTACATTTGTTTATTTGCTATTTGTTCATTATTATAATTATTTTGGCAAATTTGGGTATTTTGTATTTTGGCCAGTTTATTTTTCTGTGGAATAGCGCTTTGTAAAACACTACCCATATGGCACCAAAAGATCTGCCAGTAGAGAAACAAAAATAGCTATGTATTAATTTGACCATGGTTATACTAATTAATCCACTTTGGCAACATTACCCTAATTTATTCATAAACAATATAGAGAGAGGTTTTAAAAATCTTAGCTAATGACACTACAAAACACATTTTTGTTTGTTCACATTTTCTATTTTTCTAAATGTATCATTGTTTGAAAAAATTGTAAATCACATGATAATTTTACACAACTCAGATATTTATTTCTGACATTAAGTCCCACCATTTCATTATTAGTTGAGTGTTATTTTTAGTATTGCAGTAGCCTTTATATTAGGGACCAGGAGAATAGGTAAACTGATGGCGGACCTCTAGCTCAATGCACGGAAACAAATTGGGAACAACCATGTGAAGTGAAACCTCCTGCAACCTTTCCCTTTGGCACCATCTGAGTTCCAGAACCCGATTCATGGCATAATGGACATTTTGCTGGGGAAAAGGCGGAAGGCCTGACCTCCTAGTTAAGTCTGGAACACATCTCCAATCAACAGTGAAACAGAACAACACAACTTGGAATTGAACCTTGAGCCTTGTGCCCAACAGCAACGGACTTGGGGCGCAGAGTGACTCACTACAGAAGAAGATGAGACTGTGTTTCTGTCAAAGTTTCTACAACATCATGATTAAGGCAGAGAGGCCTTTGGGTCGATACGGACGAGGACAACAACAGGACAATGTGCCAGGTAAAGGGAGAGGACTGGGGAGTAACATCACACTTAAATTTAGACTTTGACATGCATTG
Organism: Esox masquinongy; assembly: GCA_016801175.1. Taxonomy (NCBI): domain Eukaryota; kingdom Metazoa; phylum Chordata; class Actinopteri; order Esociformes; family Esocidae; genus Esox; species Esox masquinongy. The sequence continues at coordinate 5,788 of JACXGI010005060.1, read as the reverse complement.
GTATAGAGGGTGTGTTATACTAGATCAAAATGGAGCGGGTGGTCAAAAATTGAAACTAAATCATATTAGCTAAATTAATATTAAAACTAGAATTGGGATGGGAGGTGTAAAGATACATTGAATGCCTGAAAGAAACATCTACTGGAGGAAATGGAAGGATTCCGTTGGGAGGCCCCAACCAAGTCCTGCTGACCAGGAAATCAGCAGAAAACATGACTGTTTCAGGTTCCTGCAAAGGAAGCAACCACTGACTGACTACAGGCCGGTGCAGTTGGCCCGAATGGACAACATGACAGCTCTACATCTCAAGGAAAGGACACCTGGATCCATGCCAGCCAATGCTGACCTGACCATGACCCTCCAGCGCAGAAGGACATACATCAGGAGCACAGCCAGGGCTCAAAGAAGGGCAAAGCTGGAAAATCAACACAAGAGCAGGAAGAGCCGGTGACCTCCTCCTCTGCTGCCTCGGTATGATAGCTGCAATCCTGGTCAGCCTACTGGTGGGAATTCTGTGGAGTCTAGAATCCACAGGGACTGCCAAGGGTGGGCCTGGAGAATGGACTCTGACAGCCGAACCGAACAATCAAAGAGACCAGAGGCTACCGCACGTAACTGCACTTACACTGCACCTCAACACTTCCTTCACTCACCCACACATTCCAGCAACACATTTTGAGGAACACAAAGTCCAAAGGGGGAAGGATAGACATAACTGGGACCTTAGCGGGAGGATACGACAATGTGCAGGGACAGAGGCACATCTGAATTGAAATAACATCCCAGGCATGAAGGCAGAGTATCTGACCCTGGGTATCCAGGGGTTTCCAACAGGGGAAAACTGTATAGCAGGAGGACTGAAGCTAGCTACTAACAAGGAATGGCTCCCACAAGGGTTTTCCTCTAAAGTAGGCCTTTGTCAATACACCTTACACTCATTTATTTTCCAGTCCAATCATTAGGGAAAGCGGAGGCTCTCTCTCCTACACATTACAACTCGACAAAAGGTTAGAACTCCCTCATAGGTTTTACGCTGTATGCATGTTCTTCATTATTAATACCTCAGGAAAAGAACAAATCAAGAACAGGTTGCTCTCATTGGTTGAGGTATCCAGGTGCGATGGTCCACCATCTTTAGGGACCGGGTGGTCCATAGGAGAAAAGGGAGGACCAACTCTCATCCCGCCCCTGCCCCAATTCACGACTGCATTTAGACCAGAGGTAAGAAGCAGACAAACTATCTCTCCTCCGTTAGTGAACCATACACCATACTGTTTGCAGGGGAGACAGAATAGCCCATATAGAATGTTTGTTTACCCCAGGGTCCCCTGCAACTGTAGTAAGTCTCTTATCTGCTTCACCAAAATCTTCTGCCCAAATGTGTAAAACAGCTTCGTGGACCAGGAAAAGAAGGAAGCAGTTATAGGCAACGATTGCCCAGAGAGGGTAATGATAACCCACGTGCCCGTAAGATATGAAGTTACAATTGTGTTCTCTGTGATTAACCCCTCCACCTTAACCATTGGAACTGTGTTCTACTGTTCTTTCTCCACCTCCGAAGGAGCTCCAAACCCAGAAAATCGGGTGATACGCCCTGGCCATCAGGTGGTAGTGGTAAACTGTAACAGACCCAAGGTAACCGACACACACCAAGATTCACCCAAAGCGGTTGGTCACAACTCTCCGTCACCCTCTCTTTCTGTTCAGGACCATGCCGTCAAAGGCAGGACCAGTAACCTATACAGCCAACTTGCTCTCGCTCATGCAAGGGCCATAAAGAAAGGAAAATGCTAATATGTGGGCAAATACCACACAGTTCCACAGGGGGTGTGCCCCTTATGTCTGTTCCAATCTCTGACTGTGATACGTGTGCTTTATTGTTTCCCAATAGTACCCAGCCGGACAGTAAATCTGGGCAAAGTCCAATGGTGAAAGATAACATCGGATGCGAGGAGACATCCACCCTGTGCTACTCTTGCAAAAGAAAGGCCGTCCCGGTAACTGTGACTGTCCCGAAACCTCTGATGTGGTGTATACACAGAGAAGGCACAGGGACAGTGCTCTTGGGACACTCACACTGTCACACGGTCATAGGTATGGAAGCAGACGTTTCCATTTCCCCAACATTTACCAGATCAAATTCATCCTTAAGATGTGTAAAGGATGGAGCAGCCACTTTACTTGCCCTACTATCTGTAGCCGCTACCTGTGACACAGCTGCCTTAGAAGGTACTTATTGGGTATGTGGTACCCAGGCTTATGATTTTCTACCTAATAACTGGGCTGGCACTTGTGGATTGGCATACGTCATTCCGGCAATGCGAGTCTCGGATTCTTTCCCTGTTGTTGTCAATAGTAGCCAGCGGTCAACACGCGACCTATCCTGGGTGACCCATAAGCAGACCTGGGGCACTCGAACGATGGGCACGCTATTGCCCATGTACGGAGTGATGCAGTCCTTGGATCAGGTGCGTGATTTAGCCTTAGAAGTAGAACATCTTGCTAATGTGACCGCTAGGGCCAGTAATCTGATCTCTGAGGAGCTGGGAGCTGTACGCTTGCTTGCTCTACAGGGCAGCCTTAGACTATTTATTGGCCTTCCAGGGAGGAACCTGTGCTCTGATAGGACAGGAATGCTGTACATTTATACCTAATTACAACTCCACTGTTTCTGACCTAGTTAATGAAATGATTCAAGTTTCCCACCAGGCCCACAATGATAACGTCAAAGGACCACTTTCCTGGATAGCTGGGCTGTGGGGTCAGTATTGCTGGATAATCTTTGAATGGATTGGTATAGTCATTATAGTCATAGTGGCCATGGGCCTGTTAGTACTCCTCCTCCGTGCCAGTTGTCGAGTGGCCCTGAATGCATTGTGTTACAATAAAAATCAGTTTGGCATAGAGCTAAAAGACATGCAATAGTTTAAGACATCCCAATGTTTAAAATTGACTTACTGATACTGATTTACTGATACTGATTAACTGATGCTCACATATACTGACTGCCTCACAAGTCCATGCTTAGGTAAATGACACATAGTTAACCTGGAGTTGTCACGATGGTATACATCAAACCCAGAAGGGGCCTTGGCCCAGTATGGCAAATCCGCAGGGCGACTACGATGACGGATGACCCGGCGGATGGACCCCGTGGCGGAAGACGAGGATCCACACTAGTATAAATTGAACATTGATCTTTATAACCATAACAACTGTCTTGATTGTCAGTGTTTGATTCTGCTATAACTTATTTAAAAGTAACTGTAATCTCCTGATCCTTAAGACCAGGAAGTTTTGACAATAGAGAATGTACTTTATACTGGAATAAATTAATTTGTTTTATTGTCCCAATGGGGACAAAAGGGAGGAATTGTAGAAAATTAATTTATTGTCATTCTTATTTATTCATTATCTTATTAGGTTTTTGTATTCTGTATGCTTGATCAATTACACAAATACTGAAAGACTTGTCTCTCTCTCTGTCTCCAACTTATAAGGCCAGTATTTGTGTTCAGGGGCAGTGATGAATGGAATGTCGGCTAAGCAGGGCCTTGGCTCCTTTTAGCAGTAAGAGAAACAGGCCTCTGAAACTGTTCTCTAGGAGGAAGCTCTTGAACAACAGGGGGTTATTATTACTTACATTCTACAGGTGAACAGAGCTCTATTGCTTATTGGGAAGAGCATAGTCCCCATATAGTAAATGTCCCGATTGATATACCTCAGTCTTTGACCGGGTTGTCTGGGCAACCGACATTCTATGATTTTCTGTGTCTCCTGGAGCTATCTGAGTGCAAGCTTGCATTTTTAGGCTACCTCATAGTAGCTACTATTCCTTGTATGTACATTCTGCAAATGCTAATTCCGTCATCTGTACTGTTGGAAGAGAACACAAGCTTGAAACTTGAAATGCATAATCAGAACAATCTGTCATGATGTTACTCTGCTAGTCTCTGTACTCATTCTCTGTTAATGTTGAGACGGTTGTTCCCGTGGCGCCACGTAATTAAACTTGAAATAATCAACTGTTATACCAGACTCTGAGGAGTTTTTATTTTAATTAATCGCGAACATTTTCCATCTTCCACAAAACCCCTTTTAACGCCTGACCACAGTCACACAACGTAAATGTCAAAGGTCAAAGCAAAAAGTCACATTGTTTACGTAGAAGTGCAATAAACTATAAACTACTAATCTCTAAAGTTCTGTATCATCAGATTATCTGGAATATCAGTTAAGGAGTAAGCTGATTTTCCATCCCAAATAATAGCCAAGGGGCCGCTCCCCAGTGGCCAAATCTTCTGCTTTACCTCAGTGTCGTGACAAAGACACTAAGAGCCTCCTTGGTGAAAAGTTAGTTTTCCCATAGATAAATGTATTCCTTTTCCCCCCTCCAAATCTTGTCCCGGTAGACGTGCACAGAGGAGCGCATGACAACTCCGCAAGGAGATCCATCTGTTCTTTGCTCTCCGAGACGATGTGCCACATCCATCACATCATTGAGCTTGTTTCTGACTTAGAACAACATGACAGAGGAACCTAACAGTAACAGCCCCTGTCCCCTCCATCTGTCTCTCAGACCCCATGGAGATCGAGGTTCTGCCTGCGGAAGTACCTCTGTGGTTCTGAAACGCATTCCTTTGACTCTTGGTTTTTAAGTCCAGGCACTTGTATCGTCAGTTCCAGTGGTATTTATTTTTTCTGTGTGCCTATTGAGGTCTGCGGTAATTTGTTTGACTGTAGTTAAGCTGCTTATCTTGTTTGCCCCCAAACCTGTAAGGCAAAACAAAACGGTCACTATTTCCCCGAGGAAAGTGGTTACACATGTGCTCAAAAGTTTGCATACCCTTGGAGAATTGGTAATATATGTACCATTTGTAAAGAAAACATGAGTTAGCTGGCAAAAAACGTCTTTTATTTCTTATGGGATTCACATTCAACTGTAGGTCATAACAGAATGGCACAATCATAAAACAAAACATGGCAACAAAGAAAAAAATGAACTGACCCCTGTTCAAAAGTCTGCATACCCTTTGTTCTTAATACTGTGTATTGCCCTCTTTAGCATCAATGACAGCGTGCAGTCTTTTGTAATAGTTGTCTATGAGGCCCCGAATTCTTGCAGGTGGTATAGCTGCCCATTCGACTTGGCAAAAGGCCTCCAGGTCATGCAAAGTCTTTGGTCTTCTTGCATAAACCACATGTATGAGATCTCCCCAGAGTGGCTCAATGATATGAAGGTCAGGAGACTGTGATGGCCGCTCCAGAACATTCACCTTTTTCTGCTGTAACCACTGGAGGGTCCAATTAGCCTTGTGCATAGGGTCATTATCGTGCTGGAAAGTCCAAGAGCGTCCCATGCGCAGCTTTCGTGCAGAAGAATGCAAATTGTCTGCCAGCATTTTCCGATAACATTCTGCATTCATCTTGCCATCAATTTTCACAAGATTCCCCCGTGCCTTTAGAGCTCACACACCCCCAAATCATCAATGAGCCACCACCATGCTTCACAGTGGGGATGGTATTCTGTTCACTATAGGTCTTGTTGACCCCTCTCCAAACATAGCGCTTATGGTTGTGACCATAAACCTCTATTTTGGTCTCGTCACTCCAAATTACAGTGTGCCTGAAGCTGTCAGGCATGTCAAGGTGTTGTGAAGTATAGGGAGTGTGTGGACTACAGGGAGTGTGTGGACTATATGGAGTGTGTGGACAAGAGGGAATGTGTGGACTATAGGGAGTGGACTATAGGGTTTGTGTGGACTATAGGGAGTGGACTATAGGGAGT
>JACXGI010005059.1:20958-49555 GCA_016801175.1 Esox masquinongy | reverse complement strand
GGGGGGCAGAGGAAGGAAAAGTCAGAGAAGGAGAGGCAGCCAGTTGTATCAATGCCGAACAGAAAGCAGCTTATCTCAACCCGCCGCCGGCTCTTTTCAGCTGACCTGAGGAAGACGGCCTGGTTGCTCCTTGCTGCCACCATCACCTTGTCTGTGCCCACACTCCCCCTGACCCTCCCCTTCTTACCATAACTCCCTCAAAGGCTCCGCCCATTCCACATGGCATCACTGCTGAGCCAGTTTGACTGACATGTAAACTGTTCCCCAGTAGCACCCTATGACTTAGTGTCTATTCAATCTCCAACAGATATGAAAATCAAAATATGAAACACTGTGAAAGAAAAATTATCTAAAAACAGATCTTAAATACCTCGACAAAACAACAAATCCATTCTGTCGAACAGCCTACCTTGTTTCTTTAATGACAACCACTGGCTTGATAGCCAAGGAATGACTCTGTGGATTAACCTGCTCAGGTCAAGTTCAGCTCTCCGAGTTGTCTTAAATAGGCAATAGGGCTCAAGAGGTCAGGAATAGTAGCAGCTGACTACAGCAGAACCCAACTATGTGGTCATGAAGAAACACAACCCAGAGAGAAAGAGAGAGAAAGAGGGATTCAAAAAGAAACAGAGATGGTTGTCGTCACTAGCTTTTACAACAGAGGTGTTAAACTAATCTGGCCTACATTGTTTTAGAGAATAATGTATGTATTTTAATTTCTCTTTGAAATACTTAAAGTGCTGAGATTATATTGCATCAACAGACATTCAATTTTCTGACTGTCCAGCATGCTAATAATTACCTAAAATAAAGCTAGGCAGCTAGGAACATAACACTTTTTTTTCTAAATCAATATGACTACTGTCTGCAAATTGGCAAGGAGGAAATAAAACTGGTTTTAATGTGTGGCCTGTCAGACCTCGTTGAAGACCAAATGCGGCACCCAGGGCAAAATAAGTTTGACAGCCGGGTTTTGCCACAAAGTCATAATTATGGCCAGTTCCTACAACATATATTCTTAAAATGTAACTTTAAACCTAACCCAAACCACACAGCACACTGCAAATACAACCTATTTGGATGTTGTGGTTGTGGAATCAAGAACTAGAGAGGAGAGAACCAGGAGATGGAGGGGGACACGGAGAGAAGTACAGAGAGTTAGAGTTCTTCAATTGGTTTAATCTACAGCTACCTACTGTTTAACTCCAGGTTTCTCTGTAGAGAGATTAACAGGGCCTAGCACTAAACACGTTGGGCATTATGTAATCTAGAACATAAATAGTCTCCCCGAGCCCATGGCCCACGGAAAACTAAGATTACTAGAGACTCACAACACTGCCCTGAACACGAAGCAACACGTAATCAGCTGGTTGAAGACCTGAGGGTCAAAACATTGTCCCAAAACCACAAGAGCATAGTGTTGGTTTTTTATGCAGCTCCACTCAGAGTGATGCCAGTCCCCCACCTGGTCAGCAGAACCAGGAACAATGGGCCAATGAAGTAATACGGTGTGGGGTGTTCTGTACGGCCATTTTACCACAGCTAAGGGCTGTTCTCAGTGTCTGGATACAGCCCTCAGCAGTGTTATAAAGGGGAGGCAGGGTCTAGAGCATTAAGCCAGTAAACGAAAGGTAGCTGGTTCTAATCCCAGAGCCGATATTATGAAAAACCCAGTCGTTCTCTCTCTGAGCAAGACCGTTAACCTAATTGCTCCAAGGCCAATGTTGTAAATAATCTATTGTTAGCAAACCTACATAGTAAAATAAAGGTAAAGAAATGTAGCACAAATCCCCCAAGATGCATTTCTTGTATTATAAACCTGGCAATCGGAACAACAATTTAAACAAATCTTTTTATACCCATGCTCTAAGGTCATCAATGCAATTAGAGTATCTCATATAAGGTCACTTATAACCTGGTTAGTTGTAATCCTGAATGCTGATTGGCTGATAAAAGACCTTATACAGCAGCTATGACATCACATTATACATCTGTAATTGCCTTGATTACCAAACCAACAACCAAAAAATAACAAAGCATATGCAAAATCGGTTACCGCTGCATCTGCCCATTCTCTTCTAATGGAAAGGACCAGAGCTGAATGAAACTGACAGAAAAAAAATCTAAAATTTCTTTCACAAAGCAATGAGCAAACCATGGAGTTAAATTGTCTCCTACACGATAACATCCCTATTTTCCACAAGTGTGGATATGACTACAATACCCTGGTGAACAGCCTGTTATGATATGATAGCAGTGCCACGGGACACCGAGAAGCAGGCTTTGCCAATTCAACTCCGATTGACTGTAATGGGCCGGGTGAAGCCCGTGCCAAATCAACAGATGCAGATATATCAAAACACGAACGCAATAAACACACCAAGCTGGCGCTGCAATAGCACAGTGTGTTTGTTCCAAAGCAACAACAACGTGTGCGCGCGCACACACACACACACACACACACACACACACACACACACACCTTGAGAAAACACGGACACCTGGTTGCATATTCTCCTCTGTCCCATGGCATCTCAGTTCACCTTGGCCTAAAAACATCAGGAGGGCCAAGACGATTGTATGCAGCTCCCTGGACCGCCTGTCATGTCATAAGCCTAATTTACACTACAAGGTAAAAATTAGGCTATATCCTACTGGCTCCAGGGGGACAGAAGAGAAACAGAGTGAGAAGGTGGAGAGGGAGAAAAGGGAAGACCAATAACAAGAGAGAAAGGGACAGAGAGAGAGAGAAAGGGACATCTGTCTAATGGTTGGCATAAATCCTGAGGATTTAAGGAAAGTGAGAAATGAGGGCTGGATATTCAGCTGGAAGTTTCCTTCCAGAGCCTGGGATATTTCCAATTACACACCAGCCTTAAGGGCTTACAGTGTTGGCTGCTGCTTGCTGTGAAGAATGACCTCCCTGAAAAGACACTCCCGCGTGCACACGCACACCCTTTTTAATCAGTCATTATCAGTGGCAACGTGAAGAGCCAAACATGCCGAGCGATGACACGCGGCACGATTAGGCAAACACTTGAGGTAACAGGGGTCAAGGGTCAGATCTAAACGCTTAGACACACGTGACCCTTGTTTAGCCTGTTTAGCCAACTGTCAAGGCTTTGTTCTGGGGATGCGGTTCTACGTGTTGGAAAGACCATAACAGCTGTTCACTGAACACCAGACAGCGCCGCTGGTGGTGACGTGCCGTGCACCAAGGGAGCCGGGGACCACTCCATCTGGCTGTTCAGCGTTTGACTTCCATGCCTCTCCGGCGGTACGGTAAGATTCTGATTGTCCTCCTCAATGTCCTGCCCCACCACTTTGTTACATTGGGATCAGGTTGTTTCAATGTATTTTGCAATTCAACACAATTGAAGCAAACGTCCACCCGACATGTCAACAAGCCCTCTGTCAGGACAGCGAAGTCAAAGGCTGTCTGTTTATGCAGTAACAGTAGACGAAGAGAGAGAATCCTCTCCCAAGCAGACAGAAAAATAATGAAATAATGCCTTGACAAGTCATTGAGTAGGTGAGAGCAAAGTGCCGGACTGGGCGGTTGGTTCCCACTTTCTGACGGCGAGGCAGAGGGACACCGCCTGTCAGTCACGCCTGAACCGGACTGAGGCCGGGCGGCTCGCCCCAGGATCTCTGGAGAGGAGCCCGAAGCAGACTGGAACCCTGCCTGGACAGACAGACGAATCAACATGATGAAAACAAACTTGGAGTTCTGACGAGGACGAGATCGCCTGGGTGGAAGTAAGAAGTGGGGACTGGAGATTCTAAAGAATAGGCAGATACATGTGTTCAACATCCTTGTAGGGACTGAGAGATGGTGGCTGCTTGATTTCTTCCAGGCTTTTGTGAGTTGTCGGGTGCTGTGTTTCTCCCACCTGGTACCAAGGTGGGAGAAACAGCCCCTGACCCAGATCCTGTCCATCTGTAAACGGATCGTTCTGAAACAATGTGAGACGGAGCTCAGTTCTGATGGTTAAACTAGATACGTCCTCATTCCTCGCATCATTCATTCCTCTTCATGCCAATTTATGATGGACTTTAAACAGCGTAGGTTAGGGCACAAATGGCCAGCCATTATTTACAGATCTTACCTAGCCAGCAGAGAAGTCTACACAAACACACAAACTCTCTCTCTCTCACACACACAATCCTAGTTCTGACTCTCCAACAGTTTATTCAGCTCCAACAGTTCAACCGCCAACAGAGCTGCAATCAGAGAATATTGCTTTAATTGGTTAATAGTCTCAAGGGGGGCACTGAGATTTAGGATAATATCCAGGAAAACAGTGTGTGTGCTCGTGTCTGACTGTCTATGGGGTCAACTGAGGTGTGGGCCCTCCCCCTTATCTCTGTGCCTAAATCAGCCATATCAGTGAGAGCCACACAGAGCCACAATCAGACAGGGCATTTAAAACAGCACCGTGTCTTCACTGACTAACAACCGCAGCAATGATGATATGCTCCCGTTTTAACATGAAAGGCCAGCGATTCATAACAGTTAACAGGGTTATCACGCCATGTTACACAACATGCACATTAAAAGGGATCAAAAGGGACGGGAAGGCAGCAAATTAAGCCTATTCATTCAAAGGTGTACAGTGGTTAAAAGATTTTCAACGCAGATACAACATGGACAGTTTAAATATTTTTTTCACGGTTTCTCTAATGGAGAGGAAATCTACACAGCTGGGGGTTGTTTCCCACATATTGGTCTGAAAAGGTACTGATGGATGATTGTGCGTTCTTTATTGGACTGAAAAAACGAACGCAGCCGTAGGCTTCTTCGTGAAACCTGAGTGACTGAGTCAGTCAGTCAGTCAGTCAGGCAGGCAGTCAGTGAGTGTGTGTGAGAGAGAGAATAATAAACAGGAACTTGAGAGGAAAGCGGCGGCCGGTGTGAGCTGACAGCGAGCACCGAGCCACACTTCATCAGTAAAAAGGAGGAAGTGGCTCTAAGAGATGACACCAGCCAGTGATCCACGCTGGACCAGATGGCTTCTTCATGTCACTGTCACACCATTTCAATAATGGACCCTGAGGCTCAGTCACCGGCCCAAATGGAACTGTTCCCTAAAAAGCGCACAGCTTATGACCCGGGCCCTTAGGGTAGTGGTTTCAGAGGCGAAAAGTGTCAATAAAGGGTGCCCTTTTGGATACGGGCTCAATTTTAAAAAGAACCCACTGCCTCGTACAAGCTGCAGTGAGACGCGTGCAGACTTGAAGCTCAAAAACCCATTATCTTTGCACGGGAAACCTAATATTCAGCCCCACTCAAAAAGCAACTACTTAAGCTGACTCCTGGAGTGGACTACTGTAATTTCCCGTTTATAAACCGTGGCTTATACACAGATTTTGAAAACATTTTCAACTGCAGCGGTTAATACATGGGTGCGGCTAATACACGTTTACATTAAAACCGTTTCCACCAGCTAACTTTTTCACAGATGATTGCGTGACGACATAGAGGTCTCAGAAACTCATGTAGCAAATATGATACAATTGGCGTTACAGGGTTTTCAAAAACATCTTTTTTTCTTCAAAAAATTAATTTTGGTAGCGCCCTATGACAGATGTTTAATATGAATGTACAACGTCTGTACGATTCATAATTCTCCAGGCAAATGTGGTTTATATATTGGTGCGGTTAATACTCAGGTTAGTATACATACAAAGCTATTAAATTAATAATGTGGTTCAGTATTTCCTCTGGAAAATGTTCTTGCTGTGGGGGGAATGTTGTTGGGTGGGGGATCTTTATGTAGGGATCTTTTTTCACAACATTACAATGCTTTAGAATACTAAATACATAAATTGACAAATACATATAAAAAACCCCAGAAACTGTTAACTATAACAAAAAATGTATTGGCCAATGAAACACTGAAACAGGATTCCATGGGGGATGTTATGCTAAAGAACCCCCTTAGCCCCCAGACATAGATTGCAAACTATGTTGCTCAGTCTCAAGACTCTGACCTTTCCCTGCCTAGTAAAGTAATTCATACACTTCCTAGAAAAAACAGAGCATAAGCTTTTAAAGATGCTACTAATAATTTTCTCCTAGTTAACAAGGCTATTCGGGTTCAAGTAAACACATCATTCAATTCAGACTGTCATCAGTTTAGCTAGTTACCTGACACTTTTGACCCCGCTGCCCCTTTCTCTTTTGCTGCAATGGTTTAAAATATTTCAACAAACTCATATGAGGAAAGAAAAATCACATTGTTTCTCAATATATCTCAATATAACTGGGGATACAACTGTGGCACCAATATTGATAGCTAGCGTAGAACCCTCTATTATCGGCATAGCCAACAGCAGTTTTTAAATATATCTTCTTGGACCGAGTAATCATTTGATCAAGTTGTCAATGTTTAGTGATTATTAGTGACATACAGATGTTAACTAGCATGTCATTAATTAGCATTATTGAAATGTCAGTGGAGACATTAATATTTTCAGCTAGTTGGTTAGCGACGTGGTTAAAAATACAACCCCTTATTAAGCGCCACCGTCCCCTATTATTATCGGCCACCTTAGTATTTTGTTCAATAACGTTTCATTTTCATTTTGTGTTACAAATGACAGATCACTGTCTTCTCTCAAGTTTTGACTAAAATGTTTTAGCTACCCTTCATACTTTCTGGTGAAGAAAAAATGTCATTACACATCTGATTGCTTTGATACAGAATGACATGATGTCTGGTCTGTTACACAAGACGAATATCACGATTTAGAACAATTATTTCCATACACAAAATATTTTCAATCTAAAAAGTATTTAACCTCCATACGTCTCTATAAAAATGGTGGCAGGCTACTTGAAATTATATATTTAATAGCAAAACATATCATTGTTTTCCAGTGCATTTCAATTTTGTTCTCCAACCACTGGAAATTGCCGATAGTAGGGGGTGGCCAATAATAGGGGGATGTTAGCTACATCTAAATTAGGTGAGAATAATTTGTGCTTTAACTGAATAGTTAGCTAATTAAGCAAGTTAAGCAATCAAACGACTGGTACCTTTATCGTGCATTACTCAGATGACTCCTTCACGCTGAAGAGGCACACGGTTTGAAATGAGCTGTTATGTGCGTTGGCAGAATGGAATGAGTTGTTTCACACACGGTGAGGACGTCTGTTAAGCCTACTACTCGTTCAGCTCGTCTGCATAGAGCGTTATTGGTGGCTCCGAATACTATTACAGTGCGATCTGTGTTTCTCAAACTGCATGCAGAAAATAGCACAACGAGATAAATACCCTTATGAACGGTGTTGTACCATGACAAATGTGTCAAACAATACGTTTTAATTAATTTTTGTTTTTTTCTGGTGGGGAGGATTTTGCGTGTGGTGCGGTTTATACATGGTGCGGTTAATAAACGGGGAATTACGGTACTGGTGAAGAGTTTTTAAACTGGCATTTAAAAATGTGCTTTATTTGCATTCAAGGATGAACTTCCTGCACATTTTTGTGTGTGTGTGTGGTTGTCTGTGCTGTCACCTCCCGTGGTCCCTCTGTTGCAGCATGCGGCAGGCCTTACATGGCCATGCCTATCCATGCCTCCCTCTGCCTGCTTAAGATCTGGTTTCTGATGGCTGTAGCACATCTCTGTGGCGGCCTCCCCAAACCCACACTGTTCACTATCCTTACTTTTAACCAAGGGCCACAGGGCTCCCATCAGAAGTAGAGCGGAGTAGGGACCCGTTTGGGACTCGCATCTCTGTATCTGTTTCTGCTACTTGCTTGCGTTGCTCCCTGCGCACCGCTCACTGTCAGCTGCTCACGCACACACGCACGCACGCATGCACGCACTGTTTACATAGCAGCACAGAACAGGAGCCTTGTTTCCATTGACCTCACTCAAAAACACATTATAAATACTTTATCTGAATCCACAAATCACATTACAGACAAAAGGATTTCAACAACTGAAAGGCAGTGGATATCTAGACACCTATCGGTACAGGAAGGCCCTCCCACACCCACACACCCACACACACACCCACTCACCCACACACACACACACCCACACACACACACACTATGCAAATGTGTGTTAGTGCTGCTGGGGTAGGTGAAGACTACCCAGCTGCTGTCTGCTACCCAGTCCCTACAAACGGCTCAATGTAAGGCGTGACTGAAACATCTTGGTTTATGTGAGCTGAGGGCAGGTTCTACCACTGAACAGCACTTTTGAATCTAATCTTGCTCAGAATCCAGTTGGCTGGATCACTGGAGCTTCAGTAAAATACCCCATAATTGGCACAGACCCTGCTGGCTGCCAACAGCCAACCATCCAATAAACAGAATATAGAAATATGCAGAAAAATTCCCTCCGGTGCTGTGAGGGAGATTCTTTTGTGGCCAGCAGGTAGAACAAACAGAGGGACACACAGACGGACCTGGCCTTCGGCTTAAAAAGACATTGGAATATTCCAACACTTAGCAATTTAAAGAGCCAGCCTGGCTACAACCTGCTGACTCAGTGATCGAACGCATGCAAGCGCACACACTCCTATTGTACACCTTTCATTCCTCTCTGGCTGACCTTATCTATCCATCACAACAAAAAAAAGGTGTTGGGTCGGGCAAAAAATGACAACAAACCAATCAAAGTCTGATCAACATTGGGCGGAGAACAAAGGCACAGATCACATTTCCTTTACCTTCCGCATGGAATCCAGGAATAGCTCAGATCAGGAGGAAGGAGAAGGGGAGAGGGAGAAATAGAGAAAGAGAGACAGAAACACAGACAGAGAGAGAGAGAGGCCCACATACACCTCAGTCACATGGAGAAAGACGGGTACATTTTCCCTTTTCAGCTCGTTCATCCATACAGTATGGTGAACTCCCACCACACACACAAACCCAGATACGGTAAACACCTACCTACACAAAAGTCTACCTGCATAAAAGGACTCTGAAAAATATCTGTAAAAAGGAAGTTAAGTATAAATTAAAAATGTATTTTATTTTGACTATGCAGTTGTGTTTGTGTGTGGGGGGTGGGGTGGGGGTGGTCACCAAAGAGTGTGTGTTGCCAATAAGTCACCTTAATCCCAGTGTCTACTCCAAGGTCAAGGTCAAATCCATTAATGGTAGTGTACCAACACTAAAACGTGTCCAATCACCTCCCTGTTTCCACATAGCAATGAACTTCAAGCCCATGTGGTTTTATAGGAAATACGAGCTGTAGGCAAATGTCTCATTTGATATGGAGGGAACGTCTGCTCATTTATGGAGCCCAATGGGATGGTAATAATTTACATACTGTGTATTCTAAATTCTAAGATAATGGTGGTTCACAGGTTTCACAAAGTTCTTGAATCACGCTTCCATACCCAAAAATCCCTAACCTAACAGGGGATTGATTACATTTTTAAAAGTATGACAATGTGGTTAAGACACTTAAAACAAAGAATGGCCGAAGTTGTAACTATTCAGCTGGGTTGGGGTCAATTCAGAATTTACGGAATGTACATTTGGTTCAAATAAAGAATTGGAATTTGGATTGGCCACATGCTACACAAGAAGCTGTATTATAATTAAATGATGTGAACTGGAATTCAAACCAACTGAAAGGAGATGTGAAACACGAACATCTCGTTCATTTGACAAATCATTTGTCAACAGGACCTGCCTTTAATAATGCACTACCATTTTAAATACAAATTTGATAATGACTATTGTCAAACTGGATTTTGTCATTACGTTACATTGTCCCCTTTCATATTTCAGTGTTTCATTTAATGGATTTTGTGAAATATATTATTTATCTTTTTTAAAACATAAAGGACTGTGATAGATATATAGACAGAAAACCATAAACATGATCTTTAACTCTTCCCAGGAAGTCCGGTTTAATTGTTAAAAACAAGGGAAATACGTTTGAAAAATTAAATGTTGAAATCTTATTGTTAACCAAAAAAAACACAATAGTATGGTCATGTGTAGCATAAACAATAAATGTAAATATCCTTGAATTTTTCTGAAATCTACTAAAACTCAATTACAATTAAGAAATGCTTACTGTGGGGTATGACCAACAGAAATTCAGTTAGATTTAAAGGGCACTTCGCAACTAAAAGCAAAACACCTCAAATAGGGCTGAACAAAATGGCCATAATACAAGAGAACAATATTTCTGTGACAGCATGATGGTATTTGACTGTATTTTATGTTTTTAATTAATAACAGTTAATGTTTTACAAGTTGTGTGTATTACAAGGGTACCAGCTAATGAATTCTAATTGGTTTTACAGGGATTTTCACCATTCTGAATTCATGATAGGGTGATTTCTTGGACAAAAACGGAACTGAAGAGGCTACATTTGTTTAAATGCTCATTCAGAAATTTATCAAAATAACTTACACCTGCGGTACACCTTAAAACATTTGCCATGCCTTAACCCTGTTTTTCTGCTTCATCGTCACAGACTGAAATAATTAAAACTTTCAAGATTGATGCTATATAAAAATTAGTTTATTTGGGTGTCTAGTGCTGTGTTTTTTGTTCAACGTAACATTCACCATGACAACCACCAGACCAGCAATATATAAACAAAGCATCATAAACGTCTCCCACTAAAAAGGACTATAACAAAAAACCATGTGGGTCATCAGATTGGGAGTAAAGGGAAAAGAGGGTTTAAGTAACAAAGCGCTGAACTTTCACCCATGACCCCATGGGAAGAACGTCTCTTGCTCTATTCAGGTGGATACATCACAATCCAGCACTAGTACCAAGCCTGCAAATTTGTAGCACTAAAAAGGTATGTGGGAGGAAGATACATTCAAAAACCTTCCCATAATGTCAATCTCCAGTACTTTAACCAAAATGTATATCTTATTCAATAAACAAATAAATATTGGTACCACACATCTGTTCCCACAAGCCATTTTCTATTTCTGCCAGTGTAAAGTATTTCCCATGTCAGATGTTGAGCATGACAATAGACACACACACACACAGAGAGAGAGAGATAAGACACACATACAGCTATGAGAAACATGAGGGAACAAAAACCTAAATGAGGAAATACAAGACCAAGGTTTTTCTATTGTTCCTAGACACCCATGTAAGTTTCACAAAGATACAACTGCAATAAAACTGTAAAACCATGAGAATAACAGAACAAACTAATTTGTTCACACACAATTGGTGTTTACTTTACTCGAGCAATGGTTCCAGACATTAAGGAAGACCCCTGCCTCATTAAAACAAACCCAGAAATAATATCAAAAAGTATTTCCAAAGTCATTTTGAGATAGTAAGACACATAAGACGCACATAACGGCGAATTACTTACTACATTTTCTTAACATTAATTCATCTACAACTGTTAGTGCGAAGCAAAATGCAGGATTGTCTGAAGCAGCACTCGCCTCACAATACCAACTACGGAAGTACAGACACCTGCTTCAGTAAGTGATTAACAACACAAACGATGTTATAATAGCTATTATTGGAAGACAACGTTCCTGTTCCATTTACACACAGTGTGTATGAACAGTAACTATCAAAACTGATGAAATGATCGAATGACACTCAGTGACTGAGTACAGTACTGTATATATTCGGCTAGCTTCGCTTGCTAACCATGAAAGTTGTTTATAATTTACGTTTATTATCAGTATAGTTGTTAAACGGCTGAGTCCATTAAATTGTCAACAAAGTATCAATCTAGAAAAGTAGTATACTATCAATATTTGGATGGCACAATTAGTTACAGCGTTGTAACAACGTTATCTACAACAGATCCACCGACACTGGTGACTCAGACCATGCTTGCCACTTCGCCGAGTTCCAGCTTGCTAGTCCCATAGGTTTATTGCCCGCGAGCCGTGTTGTAGCCCACGGCAGCAGAATTCTAAATAAAATTCATGTTGCCGAGTACTTACGAGTAAAGTGTAACTGTAGTGTGAAGAGATATCCAAACACACGTTGATAACAGGCACAGTTTACAGTTCTGCCTCTCGTTGACAGGACCAAAAATCCAAGTGCGAACGTTCAGCCAAAGCGCTCTCACGTTTGACACCCGCGCGAGCCGCCTGCTGGTTTCTTCTTGCGCCAGATTCAAATATGAATTGACTGCGCATGCGTGTCCAGGATTGATTCATTTAAATCGCAGAAACAGCCCTAGCAATTATTTTTTACCTTCAGTACGGGTAGACATGAAGAGATCACATGTATATAAACCGTTAGCAATAACATGTTGAACGCATTTGCTTGTTTAATTTCTGGTAAGAGCGGCACTATTCACATAGCTTGTACTGTAGTCTAATTATTAGAAAGTAAGTCTTATTGGACTTCAATTAAGCTTACTGCACTGTGGCATTTTAAGGGAATTATAAGGAAGCTAAATTAAAAGTTTGTGTAAGAATTATTTTCTGCCTTTTGAAGGCTATTTGAGTTTCTTTCAAAATAGCTTCCTTTATTTTAGCAACACAATCTAATACATAATTCGAATTGGCTAGCGGTCTGCCTAGCTGCACCAAACACAGGCTAATCTCACAATAGCAGATGGAGGCAAATGATAGGATAATAACAGCGAAGTTAAATCAGAGTGGGCACAGAGACATGATTCCGAAGCTGTGTAAACTATCAATGGCTTGTGATGCTTGACTGAGGAGAATAGTCCTACTACCGTTACCTAATAGCCTACGCTGCCCGCACTAGCCTGCTATGTCCTGCCGTTGGACGAGAATTGTCTAGGTCCGCCTAACCTATCAAAAATAACAACGAAAACATTACTGATGTCAAAACTACATCACAATTCCGAGTACATATTGCACAGAAAGGCACCCTTAAAAGTGTTATGATAAATAAATTACCGTAATTGCTTGCTTTCAGTCCCCGGTACAGTTACTTCCAGTCAAATATAATGTGCGTTTCCCCGGTTCACGAGCAGCTTGTTCCCTTATGAAAATTTAGACTACGGCTTTGTTCACGTGGTGATGTGCGCTTTTCCTAATTGGAGGACCGAACAGGAGTCGGTGAAACTGACATTGCTCCTCTGCTTTCTGCACCTGAACAACATATAATACCGATAGAAACAGCACAAAATTATGTAATGTATCCGAGTCTGTTACGAGCCAAACTACAGTGCGAATCATGATAAGCTACCTTACACTTTAGTGCATTCCTTGGTGAAGGCTGGACTGCGAGTGGGATGAAACGTTTGGAACGATGTAATTAAATGTCTCACTGTGTGTATAACTGCAATGGCAGAGGCTATGACAAAGAGGATGCTACAGTAGGCTAACCTTTTTATTTAAAGAAACCTATTCTGCTCAAACATAAGCACCATATTTCGAGAGGCTGTTATTGCATTAAATGTAATATTCCACTTTTAAATACGTTAGCCTGTACAATGAATAAGTCATTAAGTGGTCTTCCACATTAATTCACACAAACACACACACACAAGCTACCTCAAATTTTGCCTCACTCTAAAAGTTCAGCTGAGTAGACAGAGCGAACAAAAACAGTAAGACTCTTTGAATAAGGTGTCTGGTGGATATTTTGGAGTACAGATAAAATCTGTTCTGGAGTTCCAGGAACTATTTCACAGCTTGGTATGACTCGATCAGGCCCACTTCAGGTATGCGCAAAGCTCATAAGCGCTCTAATGGACTTTCCTGTGGAACAGCATACCCGAGATATGCAAGTGGTAGGCCAAACACGCGGCACACAATCCTTTATTTTTTTTTTTAACCCAAAACATTCTTCACACTGGCCTATATAGCCTACAACATTTTCAATTTGTTATCCTTAGTATCAACATTGCATCTCAGTACATGCGCGTAGTTTTTCAAAATCCAGTAACTGTGGTTCTTACATCCCACACTGGAATTGACACGTATTAGCTCAGCAATGATCGACTCTATAAAAGTATCTGACAGCAGTACCTTCCTCGCCACTCGGATGCTCTTCTTCCCATCTCATAGTCAAATATCAGTATCCAAAATGGTGGCCCACCATTCCCGACGTAGTGCACAACTTTTGACCACATTCTACAGGGCTCCGTCAAATTGAGTGCACTACAGAGGAAATAGGCTGTCATTTTGGAAACAACCCGTAGAGGCCACAGAAGAGCCACAGTCAATGGCTGAAGGACTGTTGGCTACTGAAGGTATAATTTTAGATTGCATGTGGGCTGCAGATGAACCAGGTCTCACAGGAGAGTGCTGTCACTATTATACTCTAAGGCTATTTCGTTTTCTGTTTTGTTTAGGCCAAACAGCTTCACAGAGTTGTAGAGTTTTCGGCATCAGCAGCTCCTTGTCCTTCTCAAATTTAGCTTCAATGACAACTGTCACATCACTGAAGAATACAGCTGTCACTGTCTTTTCACTACTGTAAATGTTTTTCATTTGAAATACTATACAGCCTCAGAACGAGGTGCAATCTGTAATTTGAATATTATGAATGGTCTCCTTCCATCCATACCTACATATTGAGTAGTTGTTTTTCTTCAGCTCCATACCTCTGCTTTTTACAGTAACAGTGACGGGGTAACAAACTTTGGCTTTGTTATTGTTCCAACAGTGGATTTCCCATTTATGGTACATTATGTGTTACAGTAAATGCATCGCAGCCATGGATTCTCAGAAGTTTTGGCAGCAACATCCTGCTTTTTCCTTTTCAAATTTGTCCGGAATGAGAATCTGAACCTAGCCATTTTGGCAGAAAGGAAAAAAGTTGCATAAAAGAGGAAACAGCTGTGAATGAACATGGCTTTTGTTTGCACTGGTACGGTACAACAGTAGCTCCAGGTATCTTGAAAGCATGGCATTTTCTGCTTCTGATAGCTCTGTATGTTTACTGTGTTCATAGAATGTTTATAATTTGTGCTTATTTACTTCTTATGTAGCTGTGTAAGAATGGGTGTCACTGAGTTTATTTAAGAGGTTGCTCTATGATTATAACAAAGAAATGCTACAGTGTCAAGCTGTACATGTAGTGTAATGATATCCACCCTAGTTCCCCATCACCCCCTCTGACAATGACAGAGCAGCCCGCAGAGCTACATGCTCCTACTGGAAACATCTGTCCCAACCTGCCAAACTAGGGACAAAAAGACAGCAGCCTTATACCTTAGAGGACGAAAGCACCCTAGAATGACTTGCCCCCTCCCCCACACACACAAACACTTTTTGTCTCTATGTGTCCCTCTTTCTGTCTTCCTTTGCCTGTGTGTTATTCCAGCAACACAGCAGGTCACTCCTGGGCCTGCTGTCTCCTTCCATGCAGGTTTTGGCCAGGCAGGCAGATCCATGGAAAGAGTTTAGCCATGAAAGACAGCTGGACAGGACCCCACCCACTAGTCTCCACAACACTCTCTTACAGTTGGTAATCTGGAACTGAGATAACACCCTTGGAGTGTGAAAAGGAGTTTGGTCAGAGTCATGCTACCAATGCCTACTGGTGATTTGTTTCAAAATACTATATTGTTTCATCAGAGGTCAGGCTAGGCTACGGAGCATCTCTGATTGAAAACCTACAGATTGACTGAAATGAACATTGTGGATGTTTCATTTAAAGGTGTTTCTTCCTTTACTTTTTGTACCCTGCTCCTGTAGTAAGTGAGAACATATTTTTTTACCAGTCTGTATTGATGGGGTAGTAACATGCTGGAAGACAGGGTTTCCATTAGATGGCCAAACTGCTAAGTCCAAATTCACTACAATATATTGTAAAAATGCATGAAACCTAAAATAAACATTTTGGTCTCCATTTAGGGTCAGGGTTAGGAATTATGTAAGCAGTGCGGTTAAGGTTAGGGCTTAAATCACATTTTAAGTTGATACATTTTGGAACTAGGCAGTTATTTTGACTGAACCTTTTCCAGAAAGTGTCGACTAGAGGACAGAGAGGTCATCCATCTTCCGTTCTCTCTTCTGCAGCCCAGCTCCTAGCCTTGATCCTGTGGCCGCAAAAACTCACACAGAGACATCCGGAGTTGGGGGTTGGTCATATGCCACCTGGCTGTCCGTACACTGCCAGGATCACCGTGTGTGTGTGCGCGCACGCACGCACGTGCGTGTGTGTGTGCGTGCCAAGCCGAAAATCACCAGATGGCAGTGCCAGCATGCATGGGCATCAGATGCAAGTGGCGGTTGGAGCAGTGGCTAAAAGATGACCGAGCGAAGGGGGAGGTGGGTTGGGTGCATGCAGTCACAGTGTGTGTGAGTGTGTGTGTGAGTGTGTACTGACAGACAGACAGAGGGTGTAGACAGTAAAAACACCCTTCTCATCCCAACTCAAGCTGGCTTCTTCCTCTAGATATAATTTCCATTTACGTGATTGTGTCAACAATGGTCCCATTTCTAAATGCTGATAGGCTGAGGCAGCTGTGTGAAATGTGGAGGTTTGTGTTGAGGCTGTTTGATCGATGAGGCTCGTCCTCATAAGAGGGGGGAGAACAAACTTTGTTTTGTCGCATGTTTGTCTTTATAAGGAACGGTGACAGATAAAAACATGGTTCTGTCTGTCTAGCTGAAAGTGCTATGTTGACAAAGGAGGTGTGTTTTTTTATGTTTTGAGAAAAGGGAAATAAATAGCTAATGAAAGTGTGAGATCTGCATTTACTTCTCTTCAAGGACTAACTCAAATTACCTATATAGTTAGGTCCGGAAATATTTGGATACTGACACAATTTGCAAAATTTTGACTCTGTACGCCACCGCAATGGATTTGAAACAACCGAGACGCAATTGAAGTGCAGACTTTCAGCTTTAATTCAAGGGGTTGAACAAAAATATTGTTTGAAACATTTAGGAATTGCAACCATTTTCATACACAGTCCCCTTATTTCAGGGGCTCAAATGTAATTGGACAATTTAACACAATCTTAAATAAATGTTCATTTTTAATACTTAGAGAGAGAATCCTTCGCAGGCATTGACGGCTTGAAGTCTGGAACGCATGGACATCACCAAACGCTGGGTTTCCTCCTTTGTGATGCTTTGCCAGGCCTTTACTGCAGCTGTCTTCAGTTGTTGTTTGTTCATGGGTCTTTCTGCCTTATTTTTTGTCTTCAGTAAGTGAAATGCATGCTCGATTTGGTTGAGATCAGGTGATTGACTCGGCCATTGCAGAATATTCCACTTCTTTGCCTTAAAAAACTCCTGGGTTGCTTTTGCAGTATGTTTTGGGTCATTGTCCATCTGTAAAGTGAAGTGCAGTCCAATCAACTTCGCTGAATTTGGCTGAATCTGAGCAGACAAATACCCATATACACTTCAGAATTCATCCAGCTCCATCAGTCTTCTGTCACATCATCAATAAACACTAGTGACCCAGTGCCATTGGAAGCCATGCATGCCCATGCCATCACACTGCCTCCACCATGTTTTACAGATGATGTGGTATGCTTCGGCCGTTCCAAGCCTTCTTCATACCTTTTTTCTTCCCATCATTCTGGTACAGGTTTATCTTGGTTTAATCTGTCCAATGAATGCTTTTCCAGAACTGGGCTGTCTTTTTTAGATGTTTTTTGGCAAAGTCTAATCTGGCCTTTCTATTCTTAAGGCTTATGAATGGTCTGCACCTTGTGGTGAACCCCCTGTATTTGCTCTCGTGAAGTCTTCTCTTTATGGTAGACATGGATAATGAAATGCCTACCTCCTGGAGAGTGTTCTTCCCTTGGCTGGATGTTGTGAAGGGGTTTTTCTTTACCATGGAAAGGATCCTACGATCATCCACCACTGTTGTCTTCCGTGGACATCCAGGCCTTTTTTCGTTGCAGGGCTCACCAGTGCATTATTTTTTTCTCAAAATGTACCAAACTGTTGACTTGGCCACTCCTAATGTTCCCGCTATCTCTCTGATGGATTTTTTTTGTAGCCTAAGGATGGCCTGTTTCACTTGCATTGAGAGGTCCTTTGACCGCACGTTGTGGGTTCACAGTATCCAAATGCAAATGCCTCACCTGGAATCAACTCCAGACCTTTTACCTGCTTAATTGATGAAGAAATAATGAAGTAATAGCCCACACCTGACCATGAAACAGCTTTTGAGTCAACTGTCCAATTACTTTTGGTCCTTTGAAAAAAAAGGGGGCTACATATTGAAGTAATTCCTAATTCCTATATAATTCCTAATCCCTTCCTCCAAATTGGATATGAATACCCTCAAATTAAAGCTGAGACACTGCACTTAAAGCCCATATTCATTATTTAACTGTAACTTGAATATATTTTGGTAAACAGCTAAAATAACAAAACTTGTGTCAGTGTCCAATTATTTCCGGACCTAACTGTGTGTATCCTTTCTTTAATCACTACAATAATCAAAAATAATGGTCCCAGCAGTAAAACAATAGCAATATTTTTGACAGATTTTCTCTCAGACATTATGAGTTCACACACACTTGTCTCTCCTACAATGCGAGTAAACCCACCTAGTGAACATGTTGACAGTAATGGGTGACAGTAAGGTGAAAGTGCTCTGTCACACACACACACAAACACACACATACAAACACAGATGATAATTGTGTGTGTAGCTCAGTTTCCCGGTTGTCTGGTTTGGTCTACCCATGTCTCTATGACATCTCCTTCCACTGACAGCATCACAACACCCTACAGCAGCATGTCACACACTCACATATGCATACGTTCACACTATACACTCTACTCTTTATAACAGCACGTCACACACAGATGTATATGGT
This sequence comes from Esox masquinongy, assembly GCA_016801175.1. NCBI lineage: Eukaryota > Metazoa > Chordata > Actinopteri > Esociformes > Esocidae > Esox > Esox masquinongy. The sequence continues at coordinate 30,852 of JACXGI010005059.1, read as the reverse complement.
CTTGACATCTGCCCCTTCACAGACATGTCCATTATCCAGTGCCGTAGCATTTTATGACAAGACTTGGCTATTGGGAAGTCAGCCCTCTTCATTTTAGCTTTCAAATACACTTAGCCATCCACACAAGCCTGCTCCACTCTTAACCTGACAAAGTGGAACCATTAGCTGTTAGCGTTATCTCCAGATCACCTACAGTAAGAGGAAATTACCTATGGCCAGTAAGAGTCAATTACCTATGGCCAAAAAACATTAAGTACCTAAGGATGTAAAGCACTGAAATCAGCACATCATATTTTATCATGTTTCACTTAGTAAAGGTACTATTGCCTTAAGGAATGTGTGTATCTGTGTGTGTGTGTGTGTGTGTATTTGTGTGTGTGTGTGTGTGTGTGTGTGTGGCTGTGCCTTCAGTCCCAGGATTGCTTATGATGAAAAGTTCTTCCCAGGTGCCAAATGCCTTCTAATAGGCTGAATGTATAAGCTGTGCTGTTTTCACCACTGATTTGTCAGAGTCTTCAATTACATGTCAACTAACATTGAAATTTGAACCAAAACAACAAGAGGAATATACTAAGATGTGGTAGTAGTTGAATATGATAGTGGGAGAGTGGAGGGAGTGAGAAAAAGGCAGGGAAGGGAGGAAGAAGGAAAGAGAGAGAGAGGGTCAGTGGTACCTTTTCATCTCTGTCCGCTAGAAAGACAGGGTAAACCAGAGAGGCATAGATCAGAGACATTTGATTGGAGCGTTGGTATGACCTTGGAGCGTTGGTAACCCCCCTCTGCATGCCCCTATCTTTTTGTGGTCCTCTTTCCTACTTGTTTCCTAAAACCTTTTGGTCCTTTCATCTTCCACATATCCTCCTCCCCATCTCTCTGGAGACTCACTCCGCCCCTCTATCCTCTATCACTTCAAAGCAACACACTAGAAAGTGCGGGAGAATAGAGGAGTGCAAAGTCTTGGAAAATGTCAATAGTATAGCAGAAAGTGGGAATTCTGGGAAATTTAGGTTCTAATATAAAAGCCAGTGTCATCATCCTGGATGGAAGTGTTAAAAAAATCAACAATCTCATGGGACCAGTGGCTCCGCTGGATTCTACAGGATTCACATAGAAATCGTGTCCAGTGATCGGTAAATCAAGTTAGAAACTCCCTGTACATTATTTTAGAAACATTGAAAGAAATAGAATTACAACCCAGTTTCCAAAAAAGTTGGGACGCTGCATAAAATGTAAATAAAAACAGAATGCAATGATGTGCAAATCATTTAAACCCTATATTCAATATAAAATAGTACAAAGACAACATATCAAATGTTGAAACTGAGAAATATTATTGTTTTTGGAAAAATGTTGCTGGCTTGCATTTGAAGCAAGCAACACGTTTCAAAAAAGTTGGGACAGAGGCAACAAAAGACTGGAAAAGTTGTGTAATGCTAAAAGAAACTAAACCAGGTGGAATATCACAGAACTAATTAGGTAAATTGGCAAAAGGTCAGTTAAATGATTGGGTATTAAAAGATCATTCCAGAGAGAATGGGTCTGTCAGAAGTGAGGATGGGGAGGGGTTCACCATTCTATGAAAGACTGTGCAGACAAATAGTGCAACAATTTAGGAGTAACGTTTCTCAACATAAAATTGCAAAGAGTTTGGGGATCTCATCATCTACGGTACATAATATCATTAAAAGATTCAGAGAATCCAGAGTAATCTCTGTATACAAGGGACAAGGCCGAAAAAAGCAATACTGGATGGCCGTGATCTTCGGGCCCTCAGGCAGCACTGCATTAAAAACAGACACAATTCTGTAGTGGAAATCATTGCATGGGCTCAGTAACACTTCCGAAAACCAGTGTCTGTGAACACAGTATCTCGCTGCATCCACAAATGCAAGGTAAATCTCTACCATGCAAAAGAAGAAACCATATATTGGTAATATCCAGAACCGATGGACCTTGCATTGGTAATATCCAGAACCGAGGGAAAGTGGAAAACTGTCCTGTGGTCTGACGAATCAAAATGTGAAAAATTTTTTGGGAATCATGAACGCTGCGTCCTCCGGACTAAAGAGGAGGGACCATCCAGCTTGTTATCAGCGCACAGTTCAAAAGCCAGCCTCCGTGATGGTATGGGGGTGCATTAGGTGGCCTACAAATCTGTGAAGGCACCATTAATGCTGAATAGTATATACAGGTTTTGGAGCAACATATGCTGCCATCCAGCATACTGTATCAGGGAAGGCCTTGCATTTTACTCAGCGTACCAACTTTTTTGGAGACAGAGACGGGGTTGTTCAATAAGGGTATATATTGCTATGTGTTCACAAAGGAAGCCAATCAATTGTTGATTAGTGGGGCAAAAAGAGTTATAGGCAGCGTAGGAATTTCACGACGGCCATGGCCGTCGTCACCATTCGCTCTGGCCGTGCTGCCCCGAAAATCATTGTACGCCCTATGGCCACCATGGCCTTTGTGCCCCTGCTACTGTCAAAATCTCACGGTCAGCAGTTAGTTCGTAAGTTTGTAGTTCGCGACTGAGAACAACCACAAGAACGGACTACATGCAGGTAAGCAAGCTAGCTAGTTATCGATAGATTACTGACTTATTTAGTGCTTACCTGAATCAAACCTCTCTGTTTTGAAAGGTGCGTTCATGAGCAACTGGGAGGTGGGAAATTTCCGACCTCCGAGTGGGAGAATACGGGAGAATAAACCTGAACGCTTTTTGAGAGCTCCGAGAAGTAACGTTGGGTTTGGGGTCACTCAACATGGCAGCATTTGCGGGTGAAATATGAAAACAAAAACTACTTGCTCCGCGCACAAATAAGTCACTATATTTGTTTATTTAGGTCATACTCATTAATATGATTTTGATGTTAAAGGATACTTAGCAGTTTACTTCTGGGTAACTGAGGTAGGCCTAATATTATCCTTCTGGCTAGCTAGCCTTAACGACTTAACTGTCAATACCCTAGTTTGTTTGTTGTTGTCATGTGAACGCTCCCAACTAAAACTTCTGAAATGAAACAGATTCCAGAATCTATAAACATTTTGAGGGAGGACTAGATGTAATTTTAAGGATTAAAACATGATAATTAAACATTGTATGTGGAAAAAACATATCAGTTATAATAAGTTATTATTTTAACTGATATTTTAATATCATGTATATTTAATATGATATTAAAAAGTGAATAATGTATATGTTTTATGTCATGCATGTTTTTTTTCTTATCAACAATTCAAGTTGTTTATTTGTAAGCTCGAAATCCTCTTATTTCACTCAATGGCCTTTGTGCCCTGGCATGTGGCCTTTGTGCCCTAAACATTTTTGTGATACTGAAGTCCAAATGACCTTGCCCCTAAAATGACAAAATTCCAAGCCTGGTTATGGGATGTTTGAATTCTCCCTATCTTGACCATATATTGTTGAACAAGGAAGGTATATGTAAGAGGTGACCAGATTAGATAGGGAACTTTAGAAAAGGGACATCACTATTGACCTGTACATTTTGAAAAATACAAATCTCTGTCCGTCAGCTCAAAGTGCAGCCAAAGATACAACGCTAATGGATTTACATCAACCTGGTTAATAGAGCATTCATGTTTTAAATGTCTTCAGTATATTTGAGGTATTAGTGGTATTATAAAGATTGGTGGTGTTATAAAGAAAGAAGACGAAATGTAAAAAGCCATGTCCATGTCAAAAAAGTCAGACAGGTTTCCGGTGCTACTGAAGTTGAAGTGGATGAAGAAGACAATGTCTCTGCTAAATCAGTGTCCAAGGCAACATTTGCTGTGTGTATGAGTAAAAACAACTGGGCCACCATTTTACAGCAAAAAATAAATAAAAAATACCTGACACAGGAAAAAGAAACATCAAAAACCTGTCAAAAAACATATTTCAAATATTTGAAACAGGAGAGGTAAGATTCATTTAGCTTGTCAGGCACAATGGACCCAATTAATATATTCCCAGAATATCTCTTACCAGAGGAGCTAAATCTAGCTCACCTCAAATGGGCTACAGGGGAAGGTAGAGGTGAGCTGGAGACCATCCAAAATACCACCTTGTTCCTTATTTAGTAAACTATTTAGCTATTAGCCCATGGACACTTGTTAAACTGCAGCCTAAGGTGGGCCAGCAGTCTGAGTCGCTGCTTCCTGGTAAAAACAACCCACCGCAGCATGGATTTGATTCTGGCCCACTGATGTTCAAGCGCACTCTTTTTTCACTTTCTCTCGCCAGTCAATAAATGCATGAATGTCCAAAATAAAAAAGTACACTCTACGGACTAGGTTGCCATTAGATTTTCAGCCTGGCTAGACTTTGGTCTACCGCTCTGGCTAGAATCCTTTCCTAGTATTTCACGTTAGATGAAGTGTCTGTAAATGGCCTATAGTAGATAACACTGCTATATTGTAGAGAGATGGTTTGGTGAAAACAATCAGTGTGAGAAGAAACACTGTGGTGCTCCTGGATGAGTCATGCTATTATCCCAGAGACAGATGCAGCAGGCAGTCAGCATGAGTGTGTCTGTGTATGTGTGTTTATACAGTATAACCCTCCATCTGTGTGCCACCATCTCTTGATTATAACCTATTCTTGCATATTAACACAGGGCATGAGTACAGGACACGCAATGATGTTGAGAAATATGGTGGGGATGACGATAATAAAGATGAAGATAATAATGATGGTGGTGATGATGATAGGGTGAGGATAGTGGTGGTGATGATGATCAGGGTTAAGATGACGGGTAGTTGTAATGATGACATTGGAAATGATGACAATAAAGATAATGATGGTGGGAATTATAATGATTAGAGTAATGATAATGCCAATGGTAATGACAACATGGTAGTGGTGATGAGGGTGAGAATGGTGTTAGTGATAACGATGAAGTAAGATTGATGGTGATGATGTAATGAGGATGGTGATGATATGAAGATTTTGGTGGTGGCAATGACAATGATGATAATGGTGGTGGTAATGTTGATGATGATTGTGGTGATGACGATAATAATGATGATGTAATGATGATGCTGGTGATGATGATTAAAATAATGATAATGGTGATGATGGTGATGATCAAAATAATGATGATGGTGATGCTGATAATGCTGGTGATGAGAATAATGACAATAATGATGATGGCAATGAAGATAATGATGGTGGTGGTGACCTTTTAGATAATGACAATGGGATTAATAATATGGTGGTGTTGATTGTGGTGGTAATGATGATAATGTTAATAATTATGATTTAATGATGATGGTGACGTTGATACTGAAGATGGTGATAATTATAGTAATGGCTGTGATGATCATGACAAAGATGTTGATTATGATGATGATGCTAAATTTTTCACTGTAATACTAGAGCCTTTTTAAAACATACGCTTTTTCGTTGAGTTATATTTATTTAAATGTATATTTTTGATGAGAATTGGATAAGATTGGCATACTATACAATATAGATAAAAAGGAGACTGTTTAGGCTTATACTTTATCCTGGCACCAGTCCACCTGAGCACAATTAGGCTCTACCTTTAGCAGATGGCAAATGGATTGAAAGGTCCCGAATAAAGACTCTCTCTCGATCACAAGGTAAAAACGGTCATACTATCTGTGTCTGAATCCATCGATCCCTGACTAGCCTTGAAGGTTGTAGGTGTGCCATGCACACACTAAACACTCCATCATATCCAGTATGTTCTTCCTTAATCCATCCCACAGTACAGAGTTGCGCGATTCCATTCTAAGCACGCTCAGAATTCAGACATTCCCCAGTGGAATGCATAAAATTACCTCCAAACATGAAAAAGAAATAGTATCCTGACCAAAAAGATGTTGCACTGATTTTTCATCATGACCGCCCTGCGGAGACATTGAACACATAATTCTAGGGTATATATTTTCTAACCTATGTGCACAATAATAAAAAAAGATGACTACTGTAAAAATGTTGCTTCATTTACATTTCAATCATATTATACTGACGTATAAAGTTATAATAAAATCATTGTAGCCAAAATAGCAGGACTGTCAGTGAATGATTTCTGGGGTACAGCAATTAAGATAGCATATGATTTTCTTCATCTGGAATTGTGTAGGTTCTTTTATATTCTATTTAATGGCTGTCAGACAGCGATTGCTGAGCCAGGTTGGAATCTATATAAAGGTAATGCCAAGCACAAGAGCAGCTGGTTTTGCCTGTCCTTGCATAACATCCTGAAGGCTGCTGAAATATAGAATGGTGGTTTTAATTTATGTTGTGCCGATAGCCTAGCAACTCAAAGTATCTGAAAAGCCCCTAAGAAATTGAAGTGAATCTCTGGATTCAATAGAGTACCTTAATAGAGTACCAATAGAGTAATAGGTGCCTTGGAGGTTTCAAGAAGGGATAAAATGAAACTGTGAAATTACAATTGTATGAAATAATGCAGCTCTTGAGCAAAATATTTTATTGATGAATTCCACGCAGGAGGAAACAGTCCATGTTTGGGAAATATTTGGTGTAGAAGGTTTCAGAAACTGTTACTATACTGTAGCTGTAGTTACATAGTCATCGGGTCCTGTATATCTCCCACCGGTGACCAGGTCAGATATGTACAGTATATACTCACTGCTGTAGGTCGCTCTGGATAAGGGCATCAGCTAAATTACTAAAATGTAAAATGTACTAATTTGGCCAGTTGCTCTTATATAGTGAAACTTACAGTTAGTACATACATTTTAACATTGCTACGTGGAACAACCTTGTAACTCAATAGTATTAAGTATGAAGTAAATCCTACTCAATAAGGTATGAATTCAAATGAAATGACTCCCCATAGTCATTAGGGTTTCTAAGACTATGGGGAGGGAGCCAAGTTTGCCCCAGGACACGTTAGAGGAGGGTTGCTGGAATACATCAATAATCAAACACTATTGGTTAGTTTTAGATTGTGGAGGATGATTAGGGTCACGGGAGGACAGTTTTTTTTAATTTTGTTTTGGTCTCGAACTGAAAACATACAAGAACACTAGGTAATGCGTAAGAAAAGAGAAAAGTTACATTTTGAAGATTAATGAACGCGACCTTTAATCCATCCCCAGTCCATAACCCCTCTCCCAACCCTGTCCCCCCCTCTGGTCTCTAATGACAGCTCAGGCCCTAAATCTGCCACACTTTGATAAAAATGAACAGAGATATTTACATCGGCAAGATAATCCACTTTTAATGTGGCCAGGCCCTTAATCGGCTTGCTTTATTTATGTGACTTGCTTGCGTGCTCTTGGTTTAAACACCTTAATTGCCATCTGCATTTAGAAAGGCATGTGTCCATCCCCATGAGTGCATGCTTGGTGGCGCACACCCCCAATTATTGAAAAACACACACACACACACACTGTCTAGAGAATCATTAGAAGGCTCAGGCAAACCGACAGACGGACACGTAGTCCACTCTACACGCTGGCTCTCCGATGGTGTTGTTTTTGGCTGACGTTGTGTTTCCCACCTCGCCCAGAGCCAGCCCGTCTTTACAGCTCATTCCTCACAGATGTGAATGTGATTTCTATTCAAATGTCTTTTACCAAATGGCTGTGGTCTCTCTCCCTCTCTCTCCCACACTCTCTCCTCCCTTTATAAAGAGGTCTGTGTCACTGAGTGGTAAGATGACAGGAGAACTAATGAATGGCCACCGATGCTGGGCTGAGGTGTTATGACCGGAATGAGAAACATACAGCCTCCCTCATCATGCCATTTCTAGAAATGATGATGAGAGGGGGGAGATGGAGGGGGTCCATCTATTCCTTCAGCTTTACCTCACAGGCAAATAGAGACCCTCTGTGTCAGGAATCAAGAGAAAATCCACGAGATGCATTCCCAAAGTGCTTTCACCCCTCGGTATAGATGGAGAACAAGCCTCATCTCCTTCTCCCCACGAAGCCCTCACTAATTACACTAAACCCAGTGCCCAGAAGAGGCAGGCCAAGGTCTAAACTTAGGCCCTCTGCAGATCCACTGTCTGGGCCACCAGTCTGTTCAGAGTGACAGACAGACCCATGATCCCAGGAGGTCAAACAATGTCACTGCTTATGTCTACAGATTCCACTCACTGTCAGTAATTTGGAAGAGCACGAGAGTGCGGTTGTCATCCCGACCACAACCACTTGATCTGCACGGCTGGTAACCAATCTCAGGGCATGATGGTGACAGACATGACTAGATCTAGTGTTAAGGATGCTAGCTAGAGAATGTGATTAATAGGACCGAAGAAAAAGGGAAAGAATCACTGGGGGAGAGTGAGAGACAGAGAGAGAGTGTTAGGGTTACTAAAAAGAAGACACAGAGAAGGAAGAAACAGAGAAAGTATGAGTACTAGTTTGAGATTGACAAAGATAGGAGTCTGACTGATAAACACGTCATATTGTGAGGGCTATACGCCGCTAACCCATCTCTGAGTGACAGGGTCAAACCTAGTCAAACCTGATGGTTGCTTTAACCAGTCAGATACCCAGGGTAGATACTCAGATCAACCATCCCTCTCACTTTCCTTTCAATTCAATTTAAGCCTCGATTTTAAGGGCTTTATTAGCATGGTAAACATTTGTTTACATCGACAAAGCAAGTGGAAAATTGTAATAATAAAAAACAGCAATGATTAATATAGCTTTCTCTTTCTGTCTCTCAAACCCTCTCTCTCTAGCTCTTTCAATTTTTTCTTTCCTCTTTCTCTTTTTTTATCTTCATGTTTCTCACCAATGCTTTTTCTATCCTCTTTTTCTCACTTCCTCTGCTTTTTTTGTATTTGGCTCTCCATTTCTCACACTCTCACTTCAGTTTTCTATACGTCTCTCTTCCTTACTGACATTCATTTCACTCTTTGCCTCGTCTTCACCCTCACTCCTTTTCTCTCCGCATGTTTTTTTCTTTATCTCTCTTCCTCTCTCTCACTTCATCTCTTTCATTCTTCACAAGCTGTCAGCTTGTCTGTGAGAATGTCAGAGAGACTTCTGATGACTGACTCATCTCAGGAAATTCACTCTAGTATAGTGAAACGTGTGTGAAAGAGACAAAACTCTATTACTCCTGAAGAGACAAGGAGAGTGTGTGTGAGAGGGAGACGGAGACAGAGACAGGAGAGGGAGGAGGGGGGAGAAATATATTGAACTGACGAGCCTTCAGAAGGATAGGAAGAGGCTGAATAAAGAGCAGCTTGTCTCATACAGATCTGTATTTTCAGACACTAACTGACTGGGTAGAGCAAAGGTCTCTGTGTTTTAATGAGGAGTTTGTAGTTAGCAGTCCAAAACACACAGTGAATATACAGGCAAACATGCAGTATACAATGACAGATAAATTATAGATTGTAATATTGCACACGCACACAAACACACACCTTAGTATCACTACGCTTATGGGTACCGACAATAGATCACAGTTAAAAAAAATGTTTCCCTAATCATGCTCTGCTTCAGTTTGTCACAGTACATGTTGGCATTCATGGTTCCCTCAATGAACTGTAGCTCCCCAGTGCTGGCAGCACTCATGCAGCTCCAGACCATGATGACACTCCCACCACCATGCTTGACTGTAGGCAAGACACACTTGTCTTTGTACTCCTCACCTGGTTGCCGCCACACACGCTTGACACCATCTGAATCTTAGTCTCATCAGACCACAGGACATGGTTCCAGTAATCCATGTACTCAGTCTGCTTGTCTTCAGCAAACTGTTTGCGGGCTTTCTTGTGCATCATCTTTAGAAGAGGCTTCCTTCTGGGACGACAGCCATGCAGACCAATTTGATGCAGTGTGCGGCGTATGGTCTGAGCACTGACAGGCTGACCCCCCACCCCTTCAACCTCTGCAGCAATGCTGGCAGCACTCATACGTCTATTTCCCAAA
>JACXGI010005059.1:0-20858 GCA_016801175.1 Esox masquinongy | reverse complement strand
TGAGGTGCCATGTTGAACTTCCAGTGACCAGTATGAGGGAGTGTGAGAGCGATAACACCAAATTTAACACACCTGCTCCCCATTCACACCTGATACCTTGTAACACTAACGAGTCACATGACACCGGGGAGGGAAAATGGCTAATTGGGCCCAATTTGGACATTTTCACTTAGGGGTGTATTCACTTTTGTTGCCAGCGGTTTACACATTAATGGCTGTGTGTTGAGTTATTTTGAGGGGACAGCAAATTTACACTCTTATACAAGCTGTACACTCACTACTGTACATTGTAGCAAAGTGTCATTTCTTCAGTGTTGTCACATGAAAAGATATAATCAAATATTTGCAAAAATATGAGGGGTGTACTCGCTTTTGTGAGATACTGTATATATATATATATTTTTTTTTTTTTTTACATAAAATGCATTACGAACTATTGAACAGGGCAAACAAAGGATAAAAAGAGGCATAATAGTGTAAATAATAAAGGCATAATATACTGTAAATAAAAATCTGTAATGTACTGTATGTAAATATCTATATTTTTTAAAACAGTGCTTGAGAGAGCAATGTAGAAAGGGATAACTAAATACAAATAAAGAGGTTTAAATAAATTTGTATGGTTAAGAAAACTTATAACAGCCTTTTAAAGGCTGTTTCAAAGGACTGGGTTTATAGCCGCAGAAAGGGACCTCATCAAACATTTTGCAAGTGCCAAAATATTTACAAGGAATGACCACGCACAAAATCTAAAAAGCATGTAAGACATGTATTTGGGTGCAAGGCCATGAAATGCTGTAAAAAAAATCAATAAAGCAATTTTATAATCGATTGTAAAACTAACAGGCAGCCATTGGGGGGACTTTAACATAGGTGTTACGTGATTTTTATTAGAAATTGTGCTGCTGTATTCAAAATGTATTGCAGTTTGGGGATGTTTTTTGGGGGTATGACCAGACAATAAGAAATGCAATAGTCAAGCATACTAGTGATAAAAGCATGCACTAGTCTCAGTGTTGGCTTAGCAGAAAAACAAACTGAAAGGCAGATTTTGTAACATTTTTGATTTGAGCCTCGGAGTGTCAAATCTAAGTCTAGTAAGTGCAAAGCACTTAAAGATGTATTGGCTATAGAACATACAATATATTGGCTTCTGTATCTTGTATACCTAAGTACCTGTAAACAGGGAGTAATTGACAGTAGTTTGTATATCCTCACCTATACAGTTAAATACTGTTTAACAATGTCAGGATAAGTTCAAGGAGAAAAGTACACAGAAAGTGTTGTTCTATCGGTTATACAACCCCATTTCCAAAATCGCTGGGATGCTCCGTAAAATGTAAAGAAAAACAGAATGCAATGATGTGCAGATAATTTAAACCCTATACTCAGTAGGAAATAGTACATAGACAACATGTCAAATGTTGAAACTGAGAAATGTTATTGTTTCTTGAAAAATATATGCCCACTTTGAATTTGTTGCCAGCAACACGTTTCAAAAAAGCTGGGACAGCGGCAACAAAGGACTTAGTGATAGCCATTCAAGGCTTCATTACCATTCTTCTAGCAGCATTAACTCAGATTTTATTTTCAAAATAAAAGCCATAATTTAAATATATAGGCAATATAGTTAATCTAGTCTGTACATTTTATGTTTAATGTCCGTTCCAATGTTACTCTTGTCTGTTCTTTTTCACAGACTAGATTGTTAACTATATTGCTTTATAAACTTCAATGATGGCTTTTAATGTGATAAAGAAAATCTGAGTGCTGCCAGCATAATATCCTGCTGCTAAAATAACGCTAATGAAGCCTCGAATGGCCATCACTAAAAAGACTGGAAAAGTTGTGTAATGCTAAAAAAAACAACCTGGTGGAACATCTCACAACTAATTAGGTTAATTGGCAACATGGGGAGAGGTTCACCATTCTGTGAAAGACAGGCAAATAGTGCAACAATTTAAGAATAACGTTTCTCAACGTAAAATTGCAAAGAGTTTGGGGATCTCATCATCTACGGTACATAATGTCATTAAAAGATACAGAGAATCCAGAGAAATCTCTGTATGCAAGGAACAAGGCCGAAAACCAATATTGGATGGCCGTGATCTTCGGGCTCTCACGCGGCACTGCATTAAAAACAGACACGATTCTGTAGTGGAAATCACTGCATGGGCTCAGGAAGCACTGCATGGGCTTTCCAAAAACCATTGTCTGTGAACACAGTACTTCGCTGCATCCACAAATGCAAGTTAAAACTCTACCATGCAAAGAAGAAACCATATATAAACAAGATCCAGAACCGCCGCTGCCTTCTCTGGGCCCAAGCTCATTTATCATAGACTGAGGCAAAGTGCAAAACTGTCCTGTGGTCTGGCAAATCAAAATTTTAAATTATTTTTGGGAATCATGGACGTCACATCCTCCAGACTAAAGAGGAAAGAGACCATCCGACTTCATATCAGCAGACAGTTCAAAATCTGTGATGGTATGGGGGTGCAATAGTGCACATGGCATGGGTGACTTTAATGCTGAACAATATATACAGGTTTTGGAGCAACATATGCTGCCATCCAGACAATGTATTTTTCAGGGAAGGCCTCGCTTATTTCAGCAGGACAATGCCTAATCACATTACGCACGTATTACAACAGCATAGCTCCATAGTAAAAGAGTCTGGGTGCTAAACTGGCCTGTCTGCAGTCCAGACCTGTCACCAGTTGAAAACATTTGGCATTATGAAACAAAAAATATGACAAAGGAGACCCTGAACTGTATGAGCAGCTGCAATTCTGTATCAAGCAAGAATGGATAAACATTTCACTTTCAAAACTACAGCAATTGGTCTCCTCAGTTCCCAAACGCTTACAGAGTATTGTTAAAATGATGCAACACGGTGGTAAACATGACCTTATCCCAACATTTTTGAAACATGTTGCTGGCATCCAATTCAAAATGGGCATGCATTTTTCCAAAAACAATAACATTTCTCAGTTTTAACATTTCATATATTGTCTTTGTACTATTTTCAAAATATTAATTATTGGGATAAATTATTTACACATCATTGTGTAACGGCTCACAGTAAAGTGCCGGCTACTAATGAATACTATGTAGTATAACCCTTAATCCGTGAACCACAAAATACATTTAAAAAATCCTATAACCTTTGCTTTATTGTAAAACATGTAAATTATTCACATTTAAAAGGGCAACAAAATACTCTTGATTTTTTGGTTAGAGAACACAACCCTAGAGCATATATATTCCAAGGCTCCCCCAAAACAACTGTGAAATAAGGGTCCATTAATAAATTATACAACCAAAATCACCCTTCAATTATTTCGTTTTCAAAGAAAATATATTGTGTTTTAACAAACAAATCAACAGTTGTTTCACTTATCACATCAGAAATGGACCAATACTTTACAAATAGTGATCAACAGACATTTTCTAATCTTCTTTCCTGTCCAACACAGTAACCACAAATTCTTCTTCCGTACAGTAGAGAAAGACACTCCTTCGAGACGCAGGTGCCGGTGGACTGGTCACTGTGGCAGGGTGAACCCCTGGCTTGAAGTCCGTAGCTGCTTCCCCCAGTGGACAGAACGGTACACTGAAAACGTTTGCAGCGTTTCACATGTCCGAATGACGACACGCGCTGTCTGCTCTTCTCTTCCCCTCTTGACCGGCGAAGTTACGTTTCCCGGTACGCTCCCCCTCTCTGTCCACCGCCCTCGCCCACACCCTAGACTTGCGATGCTCCCTTCCACAGCTTCCGTTCCTCTCTCCCTTTACAGCGAAGTTCCCACACTTGTGTTAGCTGCGTTCTCGGCTGGCGAGTTATCAAGACTCATAGAGGGTACTGGAGTAGGCTAACCCTCCTTCCTCTCAATGCGTTGACTAATAACCCGACGGCGACACAAAACCTTTCTTGTCTTAGTGCTTTTGACGTGCACCCAACCAACAAAATAAGCGCGAGATATATCTAATTTTCTTTATCCCTCAAGCAAGGGCATAGGAGTGACTCTGATATTGAGGGGGACACATTTTACAACAGTGGGAATGTTATTGTATTCACCAAAATGTCTATTTAATATGTAGTTCTATGTGTTTTTACACTTCTAGAATCCACTTCTAGTTCGATTCCCTTTGTCCATGACTACGTTAGATATAGACACGCTCTGGTTTTAAAAGGCGTTGGCATTATTGACCAGTGAAGTGCGATTAGGACCAGTGCGACCAACGGTTTTGCTTGGAGGTAGTGTGGTTGAAAATACTGGGGACGATAACTGTTTAACCACAACGCTGGCTCACAATACTCATTATGTCTGGAAAGGTTGTAACAAATAGTTACCCCAAACAATGTTGTCTTTCTGTACCAATGCTTTGTTTGGGGTGTTGATAGGACTTAAGCGTTCAGTGTGAAAATTCCAGTTTGACTTTAAGAAAGTAGCGATTTCTGAACAAGCAATAGTCCTAACTAGCATTGGTAAATTATACCATGTGGGATTTTTTGCATGGTGGGACTTTTCACCTGGAAAGGCATTTCAGATAGATGATAATGTAACCAGAGTGCATTTTTAAAATGACTAATACTACAATGATGTTGGGTACATCTCAGTCAGGCATGTTAGTCCAGGTTTAAATTTTCCAATCTGCTCCTATCAATGATTTACCTGTTGGTTTGTGGCCACTTTCTCTCCCTCCTTGCCTGTTGTTCATGTCTATCACTTTCCTGCCATGATCATATATAGCATAAACCAAATTCTTAAAATATTGAACACACTTTAGCTGTATCTAGATGATTCAAATTACCTAAAGTGAAGGGAAAAAATCCCAGCTGTTGTATTGAGATTGTTACCAAGAACCTTAGCTACTTAACTCCATTCTTGACTGGCGGTGGCTCGTCCATTACTTAGCGAGCTACTTGCAGACCATATGGTGAAGACTAAAACAGAGATTGCGCATATCATTTTAGCAGGCTTTCTTCCTTTCAAATCATTCACTATCAGTTTTTCACACAGCCATAGGAACTACTCAGCGTTATCTAGCAAGCAAGCTACTGTAACGTTTGTTGGATTAAACTTGAAAATAAAGATAGCTAGCTAACTACGTCTTAACTATTTTTTTAGCCAGAAGAAAGCTTATATTTTATCATGTTCGTTCGTTCTATAGCTACGAAAATGTATTGACGTTTATACACGTTGTACTTACTGTGAAAACAAAACTTATAGCTACACGAGTGGCTTGTTCATTTGTCATCATTTACCACCCTTTACATTTGCATTCTGTGTTTTGGGGGTGATTTTACGCAGCGTCCCAACTTTTTTGGAAACAGGGTTGGAGTTACCATGGGCAGGATTGGTTATAAAAATGGGAATTCTAAAGCACATTTTGTATAAGGTAAGCTTAAATGCCAAGCGGGTTAGCTGTTATCTTAGCTCCTAGGCTAAATTTAGGAAGCAAAGTTTGTCCTGCACCACTACCCTAGACATGTAGCTACAATAAAGATGTTTGCTCGGTTATCATTATACCACATGCAGGTTGTAGTTGTTTTATAGTTTGCTGCTAAGGTTGTCTAGAGTTTTTAATACGTTTTTGCTGTTTCCCTTGTAGAAACTAGACAGAATTAACCAAATTCTTCTTTAAGGTTTTTAACCACCTTTCTTGGTCAATTAGGGCAAAAGAATCCATAGGGACTCTTCCTGGTGTTGGAGGGATTGGTAGTATATCTTGTCAGATCTGACAAGTAGTATACTTGTCAGATTGTCTGCAACGGCTGAAATGAGCTCCAAACTCTTAACATTCAGAGGTATACAACAGATCATAAGGGGTGGAGGAAGTAGGATTTACAAGACTTTCAATCATTTAAAAAAACACACCCTTGGAATATTCTGATTATCAGTAAGGTAGTTCAGGTACAGTACAGACAAGTTTAGTAAAACAAGTTCACATATAGTATTTTAGGTTATAGAATTTACCCAGATTAACAGCAAATGCAGAACAGGAATGGAGAGAATCTTGAAAAGAGGAGAGAGGAACATCTCCAAGTCATTTCTTTCATCTCAAACTGGAGAAGGTCATAGCTGCCCCTAAATTACCAGACCACTGCTGTTTCCACTGAGAAGCAACACTGCTAGACACATGCGCACGCAGAGACACACACAGCTCCCTTTCTGTCTAAATTAATTCCTCACTGAACACACAGCTGAGGGACCCAAATAGTCCCTAATCGCCTTTGTATATCATCACACAAAAGTAGCGGTTTTGCACTAAATGCCACTCTTCCCTATGTAATTGATTACTTTTAACCAGGTAGTGCACTATAAAAGAAATAGGGTTGCATTTGGTAGGCAAACCAGTGTCACATTCATTAACACCCCACATGACTGTATAATTACATGTTGGATTCTATTTCCTAAGTGTAATTCATCTCCCTTGACAATGAGCTGTGTTCCGTTATTCCCTGAAAGTGTTTGGTTCATGTTGACAGTTATTGCTCAACTGCCGGGCAACCAATACATAGCATTATATTATAGTACTTATGGTGTTATGCTTGGCTAGGGTCGCTAGCCGCCCTTGCATGTAAGCTAGGTGCACTTTTATTAGATCAATGGTCAATAGGTGCCAAGATGTTGCAGAAGGTGAAAGGTAAACTTATTGGACACCTATCTCTTTAGTTCTAGGAATGGTGAAGGACCTGGACAAAGACAAGAATGTGTTTTGAGTGGACTGTATGTCTATATAGCATCAGCCTGTAAATTCACTGGCGGTAGACACCCTGCTCATCTGAACAATGTCTTGACACAAATTCTCAGTTGGACTGAAATTCTGTTCTGAAATGATTGACCGTTATGTGAAGCACAACCAGTGTACCGAACAGACATGCTAAAAAAGTTAAAGAAACGGCCCGGTCTTTCAAAATGTTTGTTAAATATGACTTATAACTTCTTATTTCTTCAAACAAAAAAAGGTTTTTGTTGGTGTGGTCATGAAAGATATTAACATGAAAAGACCACCGAATGGCCAGATTGGCCTTCTGGAGACTGTCCCTTGGCACATCATTCCACTGAACATTTGTCTGTCTGAGACAAAAGTTTGAGGTGGGGATTTTTAATAGTTTTGTCTTCAAAAGAAATCTTCGACCACAAATACGAATGTAGGGGAAATTTACTGAATATTAGCTTTTGTTACTTTAATTGACAGTTACTTTAATTGAAATCGAATACGCAGGGATGGTAAACTGTTGATTGGTTAAGTTCCTTTGCCATTCCTTTTCTTTTTACGCATTACAGCTCAGACAGGCCCAAAATGCTATTTGATTCTTTCGAAGAAAAAGTGTCCGAGTACTGTGTACTGCGCGAACAATACTTTGAGATCTATTACACTGTCAGACACAAAGAGGGGAATGTGTCGACAGAGAGAGCGAGAGACACACGTCAGGAGTGGAAAAATGATGTGACCTAACGTGGGTTGGTGCGGGGCAGGATATAATTTACACAGTTAGCTCTTCATGCCGCAAGGTATCCAGACAGCTGCGTCAGTGTGGGACCAGAATCCCCTGCAGCATCATGGGCCGGCTGCAGTGTCACACCTAATGAGACGCCGATTCTGGAGAGCACACATTTGTGAACACACACACACACACACACCTTTCAGGATATTGGATTATGTCAGCAGCAGGCTACTTCTTACATTCCATCTGAAATAAACAGATTGAAGTCTGTGCTCTCTCTCTCTCTGCGTGTGTGTGAGTCATACAGTTTGAAACTAGGTAGATGCTCTCCATTTCCCATAATGCAGATCACAGTTGAGTGCTCCAACAATATTCCGCCACTCTATGAGGACAGTGGCGTAGAGTTCCTAAAATGGCTGAATAATGTCCTCTTCAGTTGGTTCTTCTAATTATGCGCTTTGGTGAGGGATAGAGGCAGCTTTGCAAATGTCTGTTACATTATTAAACAAAGTGGAGTGGCCAAAGTTCAGGAGTAACTGATTACATATAAAAAAACAAAAAAAAAAACAATAATAGGTTACATTACCACCAAAAATACTGTAATCAGATTACAGATACTTTTAAAGAAAGTCAGTGATTACTGATTGGAATTTCAAAGATATTTCTGAAAATGCATTGAAAAAATGTGAAAAAAAATACGTTCAATGGTTTTGCACCTGGGTCTGCCCAAACATCAGAGACCACTATGATGACACATCAAAAGCAATCAAAGGACCTTTTCGTGCACTTTTAAAGCCTTTCATTAAATGTATATTTTTAGTGGACGACATTGTGCGTGCGTTTTAATATTTTGTGTGCTCAGCATGTTTAGTTTCTGCCTCCATCATTTTACTTGCCCCTTAATAACCAAACTCCAGCCGTTGAAATGTCTGAGTGGTAATTTTTATATTAAAAGCTGCTTCTAGGAGTAGACAGCGGGGTGAATGAGGAGAATGTGTGTGCGTACTTGCGTATGTGTGGGGAATTTGAGTCAAGTTCATATAAAGCAAATTTTCTAATTCAAATAAAGCAAACATTTCTATATAATTCCATTACTTCATGCGTTCAATCCAAAAACATTTGAAGTAAATAAAAGCTTGTGCCTGTGGAGATTATATTTCAGAGGAGCGTTATATTGCTGTCTGGCTGATTTGCCAGGCTGAATTTGTTCAGTGTCTCTATTTTAATGAACACTAACTGAAACAAATGACCAGATTCAAAGCAGCCCTGTATGAACGCATGGTAATACCCTGCTTCTGCGCTAGCGACAGCCCTGTATGAATGCATGGTAATACCCTACTATGCTCCTGTATTAGCAACGGCCTTGTATGAACGCATGCAAATACCCTACTTCTGCGCTCGAGACAGCCCTGTATGAACGCATGGTAATAAACTGCTTCTGCACTAGTGAGAGCCCTGTATGAATGCATGGTAATACCCTACTTCTGTGCTAGCGGAAGCTAGGGAGCAGGTAGCGGGTTATCGTACAACATAGTAAAATGTCACACCTAAGTACATTTTAAAAAAGTGGAAACATGATATGTTTCTTTAAATAGCATTAGGCTTATAATATGCCGTACAATATGTTAACAAATAGCAAAACATTTCAAATGTTCGGAATGTGATACCAATTAGTACTAGAACAGCAACAGGGGAATAGCTATTCATCACTCCTGGCTAGCATGGGTCTAGCCAAATGGCCAATCTGTCTGTGCTATTGTGCCTACTACTTGTCATCGGTAAACATGAATATGTTTGCCTTGACAAGGTCGGTAATGGAGTCGTCAGGAGCGCAAACCGATCTGGGACCAGGCTACTGTAGATCCATCTAACAGGTGCAACAGAGAGTTGATTGCGGCGTATGCAGCAGGGTGGCTCTGATGGCATATACCAGACCAAGACAACGACCTGTCCGTCTGCCAAACAAGTGGGACGCCACCCCAGAACCCTATCAACAGACAATGAACAGCATGACAATGAAAGATTGAAAACAGCTCAGCGCAATCTGAACAACAATGCCAGGGCCTCTATCAAGACAGTGATAGTCAGAATTAGAGTGCAAAGCATAAGGATGAAGAATCATTATATCTGTGTGTGTGTGTGTGTGTGTGTGTGTGTATGCATGTACGTGTGTACACTCACGATTTAACAGCTTGTTAGACAACCACTTGCCATTGTTTATCATGGCTGATCCAATGCATCTACAGTTGACTTGAGACACTTGGGAGAAAAAAAGAAAGAGGAAGAGAACCTAAATAGAACAGGTGGGGAGAAGAGAGGGAGGGCAAGACAAGCAAGGTGAAAACGAGGAGGTGAAAATGAGAAGGAGGAGGGGGCAGAGAAGGTGTTGAAGGGGAAGCAGAACAGGGAGGAGGCAGTGTGTCCAGGGAGTTGGGTGGTGTGGGGGGGTGCTTTGTTCTCTTTCAGGACCAGCTGTGCCCCCCAACTTCCCACTCTCTCTCGCTCTTTCTCTAACTGACGTGAGTTGGTAGGGAATAGGATAAATGTTCTGATTATAGCACTACACGACATCACACCACACAACTCAGGGACCAATGGAGGCTAGTGAACGGAATAAGGTTAAATAGACACGATGAAGATGATGGTGATGATTAGCAGCAAGGCTTTGTTTCTCGACTGGCTCACATATCATTGTCTGACTGTAGAACAAAAATAGGCCTACTATTTATAGCTCACATTTCAACTTTTTGAGATATTGTTAAAGTGCTGGTGTGTTTCCTTTGAACACTGGGGGATGGAGAGGAGAATGTATATTTTCAAACACAGGAGGGAAAAGGAGACATACTTTGCACTCCACTAAGCTACACCCTCAGGCATATACCTATGAGTGCCAAGGTTGTTGTTGTTTTGATATTTATCACATGAGCTATTTCTCTAGAACATTTCAGAAGTTAACCTTGGGGACTTTCTTCTCTGTCCTCCCCCTTCCCTTGTGTTCCATTTCTCTCTTCCTCCCTTTCTGCCTCTCACCTGCAAGAACGCATCCCCTCCCAGGCTCAGTTAAAGACAAGGGGAGGGGCCTGGGACAGGAAAGGCCCATACAGCAGTAATAGGTCACTATGACAACACATTGCCTAACCAAAGTATGTTTAATGTGTATAAACCATAATGGAAATGTGGAAGAATGGACCTTATCAAGGTATTTGAAGTGCCTGATGCATCCCTTGACTGTGTGAGGCTGGTGCATGAGGCTGGTGCATGAGGTTGGTGCGTGTGCATGTGTGCTACCTTGCGTGCGTGTTCTGCCCTTTACAGACAGGAGGGAGGAGATAGGCTCATATTTCCTGCTGATCAATAATACAGGACCCAGCCAGACTGAGAAAGAGCTGTCAGTATGCTAGATATAATGTTCAGCACGGCCCCGGGTTCAACCACAATTTGGTTTTCTTTTAAATATGTTCAGCTTTTCAGTCTCTGCGCACAGCATGGTCGGTAGGAGGTGTTTGGATTTTCGAAACGTCCTTCGATTGGAAAGAAAGAAAACAACTAGGGTTTGAACCTAGCCCAAAGCTCAGTGTGATTCATTCACTGCATGCTCTTTGGTTTTGGATAGTATTGCCCTGCGTCAGCCGTCAGATCATAATGAGCTTCTGTTTCAAGACCTTTTCCATTCAACAATAAACTTAATCTAATCTCATCCTCTCATTCTGCTTGCCACAGAATAACTGTGCTTTTTCCAATGCTTAATAATAAGTTTACCCACCAGCCGCGTTGAAGTCAATTTCCTTACAACTTTTTATTTGGAATAATTCATGCAATAACTAGTGATGAAATTATGTATTAAAAAAGTGGATAGGAGGCCCCCTTAGTGTTTTAGTGGACACAGTCACTGCCAGGTGTTTGAATCGTGGTTGCGACATACCGTAATGCCCGGGTTCCAGCAAAGGGTAATGCAAATTTTCTCTGCTCTGTCCGTGGTAGATGGATGTCAGACAAAGCTGCCTTGTCTTGTTGCACTCTAGCGACTCCTTCTGGTAAGTGTCTGCAAGCTCAATCGTGGTTGTTGACAAGGGAGTGTGTTCACCAGCGCATGTGGGTGTGATAAGAAGCCGAACAGCTTCGAGAGACATGAAGCGGAGGACACGCCTCGAACTTCGACTCGTCTGAACCTGCTGTAGATCTGTTGCAGTGAGGGAAGCCCATAATCACAAATTGGACAAAATGAAAAATTGGCAAACTCTAAAAAATATATAAAAATGAAATTAGTAAAAAAGAGAATTTTGAAGGAAAGATGGCAATAGAAGATATTAGGCTAAATGAAGATATTAAGCAGATAGTGCAGATGCTACTAGGCCCTTGGACTGTTAGAAGACAGGAAGAATCAAACACAAAGTACCGACAGCTTTCGCACATTAAACCCATACGCTCAACTCCATGAAGGGATTCATGCTGCCAGCCTGACACGCAGCACTGTCGTGTGCTGACTGTGGACTTCCGTCTGCCTCTTATTTCACCTTCAGCGGGTCCCTCTGTGACTCCTCAGCCATTGGCTCTCTTCATGTCGCCGGGTCATTCGGCCATCTTGCAGGAGTTTACCTCTTACCATGCTACCACACGCAAGCACGCGCACTTCACAAACTCTCCAGGGGTCTACAGTGGGAGCGAGCCTGTGACTGATAGATTTCAGCGTGGGGCATGTGTGCCAGCTCTTCTATTTTCCAGGGGACCAGACATCGGTTCACAGCAGGGCCCCGACAACAGATCCACAAGACGCAGGAGATGGTGGGCAGAGGGAGGTGCGGAGTTGCAGAGGAGCTGCGGAGTCAGAGAGTAATCCTTCCATCTCTTTATCTCTCCGTCTCATCCTTTCACACTGTCGCCACCTCTCTTTCCCCCCGCCTCACCTCCCCCTCTCACCATCTCCCACTCCCACGCTCCACCTTGCTCCTCTGTTCATTTCTCTCTCTTCACCTCCCACTCCAGTCATATAACATGATAGACTGCCATATGCAAACCCCCTAAACCCCAGTTCTCCTGCTCTCTGTATCGATACCAGCAAGGTCAATTGAGGGGAAGGATGCAGATTCCAGTAAATCAGCCCTGGGTCTATCACAAACAACCAGTAAGCTCTGTATTCACCTCCCGAACTGACACAGTTCACCTCCCTTCTCCTCCTATCCTCATCCTTTTCTGCAACCCAGTGGCCTGGGATGTTGACAACGAGGGTCACGTCACGGGAGGCCAGGAGATATCTTTAGTGCATCGGCGTGAATGTTCCTGTGTGTGTTCCGGCGTGTAACCCCCCTGGGCTTTGTCTCAGTGGACAGGCCGCAAGCTTCTCTGTCGAGGTCATCGCTGGGATCGATCTTGTTACAGACACAGGTCTCTCGGTTTCATCTCTGCCTGTGATTTAACCAGCACAGAAAAACACTGGCTGTGGGGAAGGATGTTTGGTTGTGGGGAGGGGTTGGTATAGCACAGATGTATAGCAGAGCACATTCCCTACAGGAGGAGGAAGAGGTTGTTTCCTTATGAATGCCCTGGAGCCTGGACAGTATAACGGGCTAAAGAGGGGAGTTTCCTCTGTTAAAGCGGGCCAAGGGTGGTGCATAACGTCCTTAGAGTCTGCTCTAGGGACCGGCGTTTAACTGTTGATTTTGCTCTCTGTCGCTAGGAATCAACACTCGCTTGACATTCCAGTGACATGGATAACTCTGAAGCAATTCGCAAACACTTCACAACTTGGCAGTTACGCGTCTCTTGCAGTTTTACCAGATCCATTTCGAAGCAACTACCTTATAAACAGTAGTCAAAAATAAATGCTATGAACATATCTCAAGCAATGGTTCATAATCTTTAGTTGAGGGGCATGAGGTGACCATTCTATGAACCACGGAGCAGACAGTTTAGGTGAGGCTGGTGTTCTACTACAGCCACACTGGAAGCTCATCAGAGAATCATCAAGCCATCTCTCTGGCTTCTTCCCCCTGTTTGCATGTTAAATCTGAGTGGGCTGCTGTTGAGTGACCACTTAATGGTTCTTTGTGATGAATGCGAGGGCAGGAAGAGAACAGAACAGGTTGAGAGAGGTCTGGCTTCTGCCTGCTCTGTTCTGTACGATTACTGTCTGTGTGTGTGTATGTGTCTACATCCCTATCTGCCCACACACGTGGACGGACACATATGCACAAACAGAAGAACACATAAACATACACGAACACACAACAAATGAGAACATGCAATAGTTCCATTCACCACAAAGCAATTAGGTGTCTGGGATAATGACTAGATAAATATGGCCACATGCATTTTCATTAATTACCAACAAACAGGCATCTGGGCCAAAGGGCCCTGAACTGACAACCCCCATTGCCACAAAGAACTATTTTCCCGGTACATTGTTTCTACCATATATAAGAGAAAAAAAATAGAACAGCGAAAGCGTCATTCTCATTGAATTCAAAATTTCGACACAAAACCAAACAGTGTTGTTCTTCATGTGGAGTGTGACTTGTTTAACAGAGGACGAAGCCAAAATGGGAGCTCACAAAAAAGGGCCATTCCACGGTACCAGAATGATTACAATTTTTCACTTTAAAATATATGCAAGAAACAAACAACAATTGAAGTTAAACAAAACATGAAACAGCATGCATAATGATTACAATGTTTTTAACAAATTCCAAACATTTACTTGGAGAACATTTCTGTATAGGAATGCTTTTGCTTTTGAAAAGTTTTATAATGGATTACTGGTTGGTGCTGTTTGTGCCATTGTGTTACCAAAAGTTGCATCTGGAATTTTCTTTAAAGTCTGATATGAGAAAACTGTTAATTTTTCTCAACATCAAAAAAGACATGTGGGTTCATTGTTTTTTTCCACTCAGTAGATACTGCTATTCAATCCACAGGAGGATATTCAGCTGACTGTTGCTAACTCATTCAGCCAGTTTTTGAATACTTTTTTTTCATAGGATTATTTTCAATAGATTACTTTTGCAATTTTCTGTGAGCTGCAGAGCTCTAAATGATACCTTTAAGTCATTTTTGTAAAACATGAAATGTAAATTGCTGTAAGTTGTCCTTGTGCATGGAATTGTTTTACATTGCGATCATTGATTTTAATTTGACCTACTTCTCAGCATAACTTTCTTTGATGATTTCCGGCTCTGTGCATAGTTTCCCAGCTGTTTTTATCTAGTGTTTTGATGCACTGACAACTAGACTGATTAATCAGAATGAAGCATCATAAAAAGAGACCCACACAAACATTTCCTACAAACTCTTAACTCCCTGTTTCCTGTTTAAGACAATTCCTGATTGCATCTGCATCAAAATCCAAAACATTTTATTTTAAGCACCATTTTAATGAATTTAATCTGATTTATTATCATTCTAAACATAATTTAATATGTTTTTTATTGGTCTATCAAATCTATCTCTCTAATGGCAGGGGATAATGGTTCGTGATGGGATTCAGCCAAGTGAGTGTGCAGTACTCTCTTGTGGACAGACTACATCAATGTAATTCGTAATGATTCAACGAGATATATTGTCAACGTCTTTCAAATTTCGGAAGTGGTGGGGGTCATTTGGCCCATAACTTAAAAAGAGAGAAGGGGAGGAGCTTTTTGTTCTGGTTACTTGGAGTTAATCGAGCATCTGACCAATTATGTGAAACTAAAGGTTAACCAAGATTAGTGTGAGTGTGGCTAGGGAGGAAAGTGGTACTGGGAGGAGGGATTGATTAATCTGATAACGTCTTTATGCAGTTTACACACAGACATGTACACACATACACACACACACACCTTGTCTTGCTGAGTTGCAGCTGAGCTCACTGTGTGGCTAGCCCTCTAGACCTCAGCCTCCTTTTATTAGATTTAACCATAAATATTTGATGACTCTACTCTCTTTCTCTCCCTCTATTTCTCTCCTTTTCTCTCCCTCTATTTCTCTCATTTTTCTCTCCTTCTATTTCTCCCCCTCCCTCTTTCTTGTGTCTTACTATCGCCAGCTTTCTCAGTTTATCTGCCTCTCTCCTTCTCTCTCTCTAGCTCTCTCAGCCAAGCCAAGGGTACTCAAGGTTGGGAACTGCTGCGTCACTTCCTGTAGGGCACAGCCTGGGGGGACCGCAGGAGGCAGAACTAGACGAGTGGCACACACCTCGGAGACAGCTGGTACTCGGAACAATGCAGAGGTGAGATACTAAACCTAAGATGGATGGAGGAGAAATAATATAATGAGAAATAGAGGCCGAGAGAGCAAGATGGGGAGGGGAAGGCAGAGCCAGTGACAGAGAAGTGTTCTGAAGCCACGTCAGCCATCTTGGCAGGTGGACTGGAGGAGAGTTGAAGATATCCTTACAGCTGTGTTCCAATTCACTCCTAGTAAATAAACAAACAGACAGACAGGAAAACAAACAAACAGACAGGCACATTGCTTTCCCAGTCTCTAAACAGAAAAAAGCTGAGTTGAGCTGCTAATTGCTGTATTTCTCCTGCATGTTGTCTGTTGCACGGCTGCCGCCTCCTAGAATTAAGCCTCACACATACAACACACACAGTCTCTCTCTTTGTCTGCACGCCCATGCAGTCTCAAAACATTTATAAAGAGCCCTGCATTCTTTAATTCTTCTACACTCCGAAGCTTGCATTTAATCAGGCTTAGTTAGCTCAGCAGCCTGAAGCCGGGGCCCTGAAGGGCCCAGAGGGGCCATCTGTTTCCTTCTATTACTATTGCCTCCCAGCTACCACACAGATCCTTGTAATTCTGTGGCTAATGTGGCTAACTCTGTGATTAACACTGTATCTAACTCTGTGGTTAACATTACAGCTCTGGAAAAAATGTATAGACCACTGCACCTTTTTCTTTCCTTTCCAAAAAAGTTGAAAAGGAAAGTTTTGAGTGAGGAACAGAAGCGTTCAATTTGCAGTGGTCTCTTAATTTTAACCCTTCTGTTCCTCACTCAAAACCTTCCTTTTTGACTTTTTTGGAAAGGAAAGAAAAAGGTGCAGTGATCTCTTAATTTTTCCCATTGCTGTAGATCTAACTCTGTGGTTAACACTGTATCTAACTCTGTGTTTAGCGGGGTAATCTACCCCCAGAAACTCAAGTAATTACATTTGGAAAAAGCTTATTTTCTAGTAGTCAGTAACTGCACCATCGTTTTTCACTTCTGTGATCTGTCTGTAAAATCAGGAAACCATGGCGTAACGCCTCATCAAATTAAATTATTGGGTTTGAAGAATTGCACACACTTAATGATTACCTGCACTCTAGATCCTCAAAACAGGATGGGATTAGCATACTTGTCTACAATACATCCATCAGTTTATATAGTCATGACAAAGTATATATTTTGTTCAAAATAACTGAATGTACACAGTGCCTTAATGCAGAAAGAAAACATCACTGGAACACTTGTAATTTGCTTTAATTTTGTTACCTCTGTGTTGTAGATAAGCTGCGGGATGCATTATCAATTTCATGTTCTTTGCGAAAATTACTGTAACTATGAAATGCAGAAAAAATTCACAACATATATTGTCATCCTTTATTGGCTTTATGTAACTATGTACATCATACCAATGTGTGGTTCTGGGTGGATTACTCCTTTAACGCTTTGGCCAATGCGGTGCTTATGGCTTTGGCTAACAAAATGGTTAACATATACTGTAGCTAAAGAGATGCTCCAGTCACGCGACCATCCATTTGAAATCTCCTTTCAAAGTCATACTTTGCAAACCAAATATTTGTTGAGAAGACAAAATAAAAGTGATTACTGCCTTTGTCCTGCTGAAACTGGTACAGTGCATTAACCTCCTCAAATGACCTGCTGTGCATCTGAATGTAATTTTGAAAGGTACTGAAAAGTCCTTTTTAGGCAAAGTGAGATCAGTGTTTAAAATGTGTGTTTTTGGAGGAGCTCGGCAATTATAACAGGATGACCACATGACTGGACTGCATTTTTAAGACTAAGTAACAGAGGCTTAAAGTGTTGTCCATTTAACTGTCAATCAGCCTCCTCTCATTTCCTGCCCCACTTCCTATACAACCCTGGTCAGCAATGGGTTATTACCCCAGGCAAACACACGTACAAGCACCGGACATAATCAAGCAGATGCAGTTCAGACAGGAAACCTGAGTGTTTTGCTGATAGCACCGGCTGATATTGCATCACTTAGATGTATCACTCCACCTTTGCATGAGTCATCCAGTTCTGCACGCACATCCCCTGACGGCTGTCTGGCCACCAGTTCTTTACTGGGGTTTCTAGCTGTTTATGCTGTTGCAGTAGCATGTGCTACCTGCTGTCAGTGTTCTACTTTCCAACCACCCATCCTAAACTGATTGCTCTTTATTATATTGGTACAAGCAATTTTTTGAAGATTTCTATGTATTTTTATTGAGAAAAAAAGAGACACAAGGGGCAAGAGTGTTTAAGTCAGATTGGTTTGGGTCAGATATGTAGTCAAGGCAGTTTGCATACCAGGGGCCATGTTGTAACCATTGGACCATGATGGTCACTTTAAATGATTTAGCCTTCGTATGGCATTGATCTATGTAACCTATTGTACTGTCATAAACATTCTATAGTTTTTCAAAAAGGTTTTCACACAATTTTTCTCAGCGTCCAATTTCGTGATGTCCGATTGGCAATTTTGACTTTGCCTTGTTGAAACAACTTCACAGCAGGAGTAGGGTAATCAGTGTCGAGGACTGTTCTGAATCTCATCACGCTGCTCGCTCAACCAAGGTGTTTTCGTTTTCGCCAGCGCACATGCGCTAAAGGAAAACATATTTCCTTGCCAACTATGTTTATTTTTTTATCCAAATTTTTGTCCTGTTTTAATATTTTAAATTTGTGATTAAGGGTCTGTTTTATTGTTGCAACGACCAGAGGACTTGATAGAGTCAACATCTTGATGTGTCGTCCAGAGCAGAATTGACACCATTCTGCTTACTGTCACGCTGCTCCCTTAACCAGGAAGTGTACACCAGAATCCCTACGTACTGGAGGAATGCATTCTCTGGCCATAAAACATAATTGAGTTCATTGGGGCCAAACCAGGGCCAAGGAGTCAATGGAGCGTGACAAGTACTCAATGACAAACCCACCAATCCCAGACAGATCCCTAGGCGAATCCATAAGGAGGATTTATACCCTGATATATAACTTACACAGCTGACTGTTAGGGTTCTTGACTTGGTTTTAAAGGTGCTCCCAATGGTAGAAAATACACATATTGCTTAAGAACATAAAATAATCCTGATGGAGCTTGCAGGCACCCAAACTACCACAAGGAGTCAGTAGAGCGTTACAAGACAAGGCAACCCTATCGAACTACCACCGGTCCCGCTCGGATGGTGCACCAATCCCTTGGCAATGTTGGTACATTTACTCTCAAATGAATGGTTAAATGATTATGTGGCACTTTGCCACTGCAACACTCCTGCCTCCTCCCTGTGCATTTTAACCAACACAGCCCCAGCTCTCAGTCCTTCATCTTTCCACCCAACCTCTCAGCAGGTCCACAGGGGCTGAATACAGCTGTGGTTTAGTCCTGTTGACGAGCTGTTAATGACGCCCCAGTGTACACCAAATCATAACATACACAGCACACAGTCCTGAAGTAAACCGTACATCTCTGGGCACTTCCGACTGGCGGCAGCACTTGATGGGGGCCTTCAGAGAGCTGCCGTGCAGCCAGGCGAATGATGGGCAGAAAGCCTAGCGCACAAACAGCTGCTACGGAGGCATCTCTGCACGTTATTACGACATCCAACGACAGCGGAGAGAGAAGAGAGAGGAGGAGAGACAAGGAGGAAGAGAAAGAGAGAGAAACTCACAGCTTAAGAGATAGCTGTAAATGTCATTGTGCGTGAGTTGTAATTACGGAGCTCAGTAGCGTTTGCTCATGAGTGGTGTATTATAGATAAGCATGAATAGAGCGCTTGTAGAGAGACCAGAGCCAGTGTCTGCTGTGGCAATATACTTGACTGTGTTTGTTCAGTTCAGGGAGGCTGATCGCTTTGGTTAATTTAGTGGAGAAATGAATGAATGAGGCTCAGACATGAGTCGGCACCTCTCTCTGCTAGCCAGGTGGCTGTACAGGATGCAGAAGAAGACTAGGGAAATATTAGAGAGCTCAACTGTCAAAATAACAGAGTATTTACATATATGTTTTCTTTTTACTTTTAGACAATCTAGTCATTATATTATCGCTGATCATTTTATTTAGTTTTATTATATTTATTACACTATAGGATCAGGAAAAAACATTGAACATTGTTACTTTTTCATCATAGCGTTAAAACTTGCTGATACACTTTATTTTGTAAAATATCAAGTACACCAAATGATGACAAATGCCCTTATTAGTTTTATAAGACCAGTCAACTAGTTAACCATTCAAGCTGTCTTACCTCAGCCTTACTGACCTATTGGTCATCATGAACTTGACCTCATGACCTCTAGCCTTTATCACTTATGTCCTCTGTTAATAAGTAACTAGGGTCGTAAGGATCAGATTGATGATGAGGGTACTGTTGAAATGAAAGCACTCTCATTCTTGTTCTCCTTCAAGTTCTACTCTACATCTTCCAGCACATCAGCACTTAAAATTCTTAGAATCTCACCCTTCGTGGAATTCTCAGATTCTTCCGAATAAAAAAAGGAAGAGTTTATAATTTGCCTATAGAAAAGGATTGTGTTATTTCTGAGTCCCTGAAAAAGAAAGTCTCTCAAAGCACAGGGATTAAATCTAATGCACAGCCTCACAGGGCAGGATGAAGAGAGGAAAGGCAGGAAAGAGGAGGAGAACATCATGTCAGCACTGCCACCATCTTGGCTTCAAACCAGGAAGAGCAGAGGAACAGAATTGCATGGCAGGACCTAGGTTTGGTTCTAACCACGGCATCTATCTCCATCATGTGGTGAAAGACACGTACACCAACGTACCTTGCTGTGCTATACTGTACTGAACTAACGTGTACTGTACTACTGTATCCCCAACCATAATACATATACTCTATGGTACTAGAGTGTGCTATATTCCATAGTGTACTGTAGTAAACTCAGTAATGAGGTACATGTCATGTGTTCTCCATGAAATACAAATCACATATCGGGTCCCGATGAAGGAAATATATTAAAGATCAAAATCTTTACTGTACATTGTGTAATTTGTTGAGAAGAAAATGACGTAACAACGATCACTGGAAACGAAAATCACCAACCAATTGAGGGCTGGATTCAAACTCACACTTTATAAAGCCCTTTTTACATCAGCAGTTGTCACAAAGTGCTTTTACAAAACACGCGGCCTTAAAACCCCAAGGAGCAAACAACAGTAGTGTTGAATTTCAGTGGCTAGGAAAAACTCCCTAAGAAGGC